>MU688320.1:75280-95428 GCA_026770625.1 Nicotiana glauca | reverse complement strand
TGAAATGACTCGAACAACAGAAATGACACCTAAAATAAACCACCAAAACTCCACTCTGGGTGACTGAGAGATGGATTGTCTTCCTAGTTGTCACGATCGGCATCCTAGCCACTGAGTTTCACATCAATATTGCCAAAACTATTATTGACTTTGATCAACAGATTCCCAAGATAAATCGCAGGATCCTTGCCTTTGTTACTGACCACAATTACCCCTTCTCGGATCATTCTTTCTATTTCCCTTTTCAAAGAACGACAGTCTTCAATACTATGCCCTTGGACATTAGAGTGATACATACATCGAACAGTAGGATCAAAGCCTTTCGCCTTTGGGTCTGGAGTATATCCAAGGAGTGGCTTAATCAGACCGAATCGTTTTAACTTTTCAAACAAGCTTGTGTAGGATTCGCCAATGGGCATAAAATTATTCCTTTGCCTTTGTTTTTCTCCATGCCTCAGTTTTCCAGTATTGTTGAATGCTTGAAAGTGCTGTACGCGATAGCTTGGGGCTATTGGTACCTGCCTCTGGGAGTGACTTGGTAGTGGGGCTAATGGTCGGGTGTTACTTAGTTGATGGGGTGGCTTTTGGGGACATTCACGGGGTCGGTATTGTGGTTGGGAGCGTTTAGCAAGAACGACCACCAGACCTTGTTGTTGGCGGAGGCTATGACCTGATGGTTGGACAAAAGATCGGGTATTTTTCGGGGAATTGGTTTGGGATTGGTTTTGAGGTTGAACAGGCTTGACAAGAACAATTATCGGACCTTGTTGTGGATGGGACTCAGCAACTTCTTTTCTATCAATAGCAAGATCATCCCGAGCAACCTGTTCGTTCCACTTGAGCCATAAATCCCTAAAGCCCTCCTTGGTTTTCTTTTGAGATAGAGAGGAGCAATTCGAGGCAATGTCTTTATTGTACTGAAACTGTCGCTCAAAATCTTGAGCCATGTCACCTAATGTAGGCCATTTGCCAACATCGTGATGATTATACCATTCTAAAGCTGCCCCATTCAAGCTCTTACTGAAGTATGCTACCAACAAATCATCTTTATCCCCGAAACCTCTCATTTCATCACAATAGACCCTCAGATGAATTACCGAATCTCCAGTCCCATCGTACAAGTTAAAATTCGGCACTTCGAACCCCACGGGCAGACAAATATTGGGGGACACAGAAGATTCTTTGTGAGAAATGTTACCCAGGTCTTCTTTTGGCTTTATAGCTATTTCGTCTCTCCCTACTTTTCCTGTGACCTTTTCACTTCCATTATGAAGCTCATCCCGAGGGTTCTTCACATGTTTATTGTCGGGGGTAGTGAATATGACAGGAGACATTGGTGGCGGCGGGGGTGGTGCCTTTCCAGTTATCCAGGCTTGATATATATCTGCCATGTGTTGTCTCAACATCAGCACCTCTTCATTCAGTCCATTATCCCGTTCACCCACATGTCGTCGGGTATCGGTACTAATAACATCAATTCTATTATTTTTTGCCATTGCCTTTTGTCGTCGAGAAGAATTAACACTTTGAAAACCACAAACCAACCACCTTTCTGGAATAACAACATTAAACCACCATGTTAGCGTAAAAGTATTGATTTTTCCTTTTCTTTCTTTGTTTTCCGCTATTTTCTTTTCCTTTTTTTTTTGCTTTTATGTGGTTTTTCCCCTTTTTATTTTTATTTTTAGTTATAGTCGAATATTATGTGGATTGCCTATATATTATGACCCCGCATGAATCAGACCGAGCGTAGTTCTTGCAAATTAATGCAAATTTTTGTTTTTCTTTTTTGTTTTAAATTGTTTTTCTTGACGGGAAACTATAGAAATAGACTCCAACTACAAACTCGATGATTAACACTGGATCCAGAGAACATCAAAACTTCCATCTTGGGGCCCGTGGGGCATCGCCACAGGCTTCCACAAGACTGAGAATATTTCAATGTCGACTGAAACTATTTTTAACAACAAGTGGCAATGTAATGACTTATTCTGACAAAGTAGCTATTTTTGCAAAATTTCGTTTAAGAAACTACAAACTCAATGATTAAAGACATACCAAAATTTCTGATCCTGGGGCCCATGGGGCATCATTCGGCATCGCCACAGGCCAACACAAGACTAAGAAAGTTTTAATGCCAATTGTGGCTATTTTAGCAAAACTGGCTATGTAATGGCTTATTTGACAAAGTGGTTATTTTTTTTTTTGTAAAGTTGATAGATGAACCAAATTTAATTTTGCATATATGGCCTTTCAACATTTTAGCAAGGGATATTTCAAGGCTGTGCCCGCATATTATTTAAAATGACTCAAAATGGCTATTCTTGCAACAACGGCCTTCCGGCGTACTTTTGAGGGACATTCGGCTTATTTTAAACAAGAATAGTGTCACTCGATTTATTCGTAACAAAATCAAAATTTTGACATCTTTGGCTATTTTCGCAAAAAGGTGTGGTTGGACCCGTCAAGGGTTGCCTACGTATCTCACATATGGTGAGAATCAAACCAGCATAGTTCGGTCAAATTAACGAACTACTTTAAAACTAGACACTTTTTTTTTTCATATTCATTTTTGGCATTTCATAAGTAAAAAGCAAGACTCTTTTTTTTCATTTTTATTTTTGGCATTTCATAACAAAACTAGTTTCAAAAGCAAGACTCTTTTTTCATTTTCATTTTTCATGGCAAGACAAACTATTTTCCTTTTCTATTTTTGAAAACAAGACAAAATAACGCCTCTTTTTTTTTCCTTTTTCATTTTCAACAAAAATAAAACAACCTATTTTTTCCAAACTAAAATAAAGACTCTTTTTCTTTTTCTTTTTCTGCGAACAATTTCCAAAAATAAAGACTATTTTTTCTATTTTTCTTTGCTTTTAGTAAAGCAAACTATTAAAAATAAAACATTTCCATTTTTTTCATTTTTTTTTTGAAATTTCGGCAGAGTTTCGACAGCATTTGGGCATCGATTTTTCTAAAAACTAAACAATTAATTCTTTACACTGCTATTTCTCTCTTTCTCTCTTTTTCTTAATTTTGCAAAATTTTTCGATGTTCAAAATCCGGTCAGCATGCGGGCCCGAGACAAATAAATGCAACATGTAAAATGCATCATGGTGGTCATTTCATTTCCGGTTACCTGTCCTAGACGGACCCAACCCCTATGTTGAGTCCCCTAAGTCATATGCACGTGATGCAAATAAACGTCCCTATTCTAAGTTCAAAACCTGTTATATTTTCTAGACTGTGTACCCGAGCGGACAACTCGAGTCGAGGAGGGGGCTACGTACCGGGAACCAAAAGGCCATCCGGCTTAGTAACTCTTCTGGCCTCTTTCTTATTTCAGGGTATTGACACTAACAAAATAGGGAGTCTCAACCAGTAAGCACATCCCCGGAGGTAAGAAGAGAAGGGTTTTCGGCACAGTTTATATACAATTCAAATAATATCAAAGTAGTAAACATTTAGCACATTAATCATGAACATGTAGGGAAATCAGATATAAACAAATACAACAATTATTCCGAGCTTGAATTCTTTAACCCTGAACCGAAGTTCTGGGTTTATTTTCCCCAGCAGAGTCGCCAGAGCTTTCACACCTCCTTTTTACTGATAGTTTTAATACATCCTGTGAAGGGCGTAATAAAGGAGTTTTTCCACTTAAAGGACAGTAGGAACGGGATTTATTATTATTTATTCAGAGTTGCCACTTGGAAAATTAATGGTATCCCAAGTCACCGATTGGATCCCGAACCGAGGAAAGTATGACTCTGTTTAACAGTCTGCGAACCAGAAATCCGGATAAGGAATTCTGTTATCCCTGGAGAAGGTGTTAGGCATTCCCGGATTCCGTGGTTTTAGCACGGTCGCTCAACTGTTGTATTTGATTTTATCTGATTTTAATACATTTTCTATTTTTATGTGCCTTTATTTAATCACCCGCTCTTATTATATTTATTATTTATTTTACAAGAATTGCAGCGTTGTGAAAATGTATCTTGAACCACGCCGTACCAGTACGCCCGTAGCTTTTAACACATTTCGACTTTGTTGAGATTTGGATTTGGGTCACATAAATGTGCACCCATATTTAGGAAAGTAATATTATTAACATTCGCGCTTAAAGCGACTACGTGTTTATTAACTTTGGTGAAGACCGTGAAATTTACTAAACGGTCCTTCTTATTTCTAAATATCTTTTGTACGCAATTATTGAGGGCCCCGCAATTATGTATTTTATTTGGTGAGGCTCGTCTCATTTGTTATTGAAGGCCAGACTAAAGCATGCTAAATTTTCTATTTTTATTTCGTCTCTAAAAGTCAATTAATCCGATAACCAAGCTTAACCTATAATCATTGTTAATCCTTTATCAAGTTTATTCTAGAAGAGAACTTGAAACAAATCGATTGAATTTCCACACAACTCTCTATTTTTTTTATATACATGTGTATATTTTTAAGAAAAATCTAAGTAATTACCTGCTTACTACTGTTAAGCCGACACTATTAAAGGCAAATTACATATGATTTGAAACTGTTATTATAAGAAAAAAGAAAACTATCGTCATTTATGATTCAAGCCATTTCTCAATCTTAACAGAACGTTAGAATAACGAGCAAACATGATTATCACTCATTATCATTATTCACTTACAAAGTCAACTATTCAGGGATTATCTAACATATTCAAGCAACAATCCACACTAATTACAGCCTGCCTAACTAGAATTAAGGTTTAATCTGATACAAATCAATAAAATCAATTATTACAAACACTTCAAATGAATAAGCTGCGTTATCAGTAAAAAATTTACAAGTACTAAACATTCATCTTTCCCAATGATAAACAGTAGACTTGAATCCAGCTTCTATTTCAATTCAACTCAGAATTACATCAGGATGTTTCAAAGATATACCTGGAACAAAATATGATGATGTTGAAGTCAGTTGCACAGCAGTAAACAAACAACAATGTCAGGAGTAAATTTGAATCGAAAAACAGCTTCTCAACAGAGCATTTCAACGCAGAACTATTTCAGTATTTAATTTGATTTAAACTGATTCAAAATCGACTCAAAATTGTCCTCAAAATCACTCTAATAAACCTCAGGTATTTCTAGAACTAAAAGAAGAGAAGTCAGCCATAAAAATATTGTGAAACCAGCCAAAATGAGGTAATTGAACTCCTGAAGCTACTCAAATTTATCTCACTGATTCACAGATTCCAAATCTGAACCTCAGAATTGATATTAAATGACCACAGCTTTTCAAACAACAAAATCAACATTCTGAAACTGAAGATTAAGCTGAAACAGTGTCTTTTTTTTTGTGAATCTTCTATTGTTTTTGGATTTTTGAAAGAAATTCAGATCTGGAAAAGAGAATTTCAGATCTGAAAATGAAAGATTTTTTTTTTTAGGAATTTCTAGTGTTAAAAAAGAACTATGATTTGAGGAATATCAATGTCTATTTATAGAATTAGAATTTGAGGGAATTTTAAATTTCAGATTTTATCTATTAGTCCCTCTTTTATTTCAACTACACCCTCATTTTTTAACTTGTTATTCAATTGACTACAATTATTTATTAAGAATTAAGCTAATACCCCAATCTAGAACCTTCTAACCTAGTATAATTCCCTATCTACCCTCACTTCAATTTAAAATCCACCCAATTACCCTTTTCATATACCTAAAATACCCTCCCCTCTTTAGGTTTATTACCATTAAACTATTTACTTTTCCAAAAGTGCCCCCACTTTATTCCAAAAATTTCTGCCTTACCTCAACCCAAGTCCCACCCATTTATTTACCCTAATTAAATTTGTTACTCTGTGATTTTACTCCAATTTACCCAAACCATGAATTAACTCAATTCTTATTCTCACTAAAGTTTACTAATGATTTATACAGCTATATCCAAACAACCTATATGATAGCCTGAAATTAAACCAAAATTGAATTCCATATCTATCTTTATATGAACAGAACCCAAATTAAGCAACTAAAATCAATCAATTAAGCAAACTACAAAACAGAAAATTGTGATGAGGTTAACAAACTAAAATGTATTAGAATCAACAACTAAGCAACTAAATTGCACTTAATAAACCAAATCACTAACACAGGCTTATATCACCAGCATGACAATTTACTAATGGATAACATTTACCACACAATAGTCATATTAAAAGAAACGAAAACAGCATTCAAAATACGACGACTATTAATTTCGACTAACCCTATTACGAATTAAACTAATCAGAATATGAATATCCCCAATTTATTTTTAGACTTAACCAAAATCTATAGATGTATTAACCACATAATGAAGCTCAACAGGATTTAAACTGAAATTCGCAGTTAACACAATCTAATAAAAGAACTAACAATAAAAGAGACGAAGAAGACAGAAAGAAAAGAAAAATGAAAACAAACAAAAATATGGACTAACTCACTGTGTTTTTATTTTTTGGAAAATTTTCTTTCTTTTTTTTTCTTCTTTTTCTGAACATCTGGTCATTCAATCAGCGTATCTTTTGTACAGATCTTCAAGTGAATATTAGACGCGGTTGATGATGATTCGAGGGAAAAAGAATGTATATCAGGCATGAGGAGGGTGAGAGGAACTTGGGGTGTTCATGGGGTGCGGTTTGGACATTGGCGCCGCCACCGGAGAACTCAAGGCGGCCCTAGGGTTTTGAAAGTTGAAGAAGTTTTAAGGGTATTCAGGGCGAAAGAGTTACGGATTCGAAGAGAGGAGGAGAAGGAGAGTCTTTTAGTGTTGGTTTGGTTAGAAACGGAGACCCGCCGCCGCCGTGAGCGAATTCCGGTGGGCGGCGGGGTGGTGGTATAAGGCGTCTGGTGAAGTGAACGAGGGAGGGGAGGAGACTGCTTAGGGTTAATTTTTTTTTGTAACGTTTATTTTATTTATTTGCTCAATTTCATACGGACCGTAGGATCAAGGGAAAATTAACGGCCGAGATCAACTGACGCTTACATGGCGTCGTTTCAATTATAGGGCATGGACTGGGTTAATTCTATTTGGGCTGATTTGGTCCGGACGGGTATTATTATTTGGACTATTAATTTCGGCCCAAATTTTTGCATGCCTCTTGAAACCAGCCCTTTGCCATTTATTGTTTTCTTCTCATTTTCTTTGTTTATTTTATTTTTTATTTAAATTGCTATTGTTTATTTTATTTTTGTATTTTTTTATTTTGTCTATTATTATTTTTTATTTTGTAAAAACTAAAACAAAAACCTAATTAAACTATTTAACTCCTAAAATTATTTAATATCACTATTTAAAGTTGAATGCAACATTTATCAAAAATTGCCTAAGAACTATTTTTTTGGGATTTTCTTTGAATTGTTCTAACACGAATTAATACCTACTAAAATATGAAATTGAATTCCTAAATGCAAATGCATATTTTTGTATTTTTATTTGATTTAACATGCAAACAATTAACACTAAACTCACAAAAATTGTAAAAATAAAGAAAAATCTTTTGTTTGAATTTTATGGGAATAACTCATATATAGGGCGAAAAATCACGTGCTCACACCTTTCATGTTAGCAGCTCCATCAAAGAAAAGTTTCCAAAATGGCTTTCTACCTGCTCCACCTCGTCAATATGTATCACCTCTTCATCGGGAAAATAAGTTCTCAATGGTTCATACTCTTTATCGACCGGGTTCTCGGCCAAATGATCAGCCAATGCTTGGGCTTTCATCGCTGTTCGAATCATATAAATAATGTCCAACTCTGTGAGAAATATTTGCCATTTTGCGAGCCTTCCAGTGGGCATGGGCATCTAAAAGTTGTACTTTAAAGGATCCACGCGCGAAATGAGGTAAGTAGTGTAGGATGACAAATAATGCTTCAACTTCTGTGCTACCCAAGTTAGGGCGCAACATGTCCTATCAAGGTGAGTGTACTTAACCTCATAAGATGTGAACGTCTTGCTAAGATAATAGATGGCTTGCTCCTTCCTTCCAGTGGTGTCATGTTGGCCCATTACACGACCAAACAAATTTTCTAAGACAGTCAAATAAAGAATTAAAGGCCTCCCGGGTTCCGGCGGGACCAACACATGTGGGTTTGACAAGTATACTTTGATCTTATCAAATGACTCCTGGCACTCATCATTCTATTTAACCGCAACATCCTTCTTCAACAACTTAAAGACGGGCTCACAAGTTGTCGTGAGTTGAGCAATAAACCTGCTGATGTAGTTTAAACACCCGAGCAAACTCATCACCTCAGTCTTGTTTCTCGGCGGTGGCAGTTCTTGGATAGCTTTGATCCTTGATGGGTCCAACTCAATGCCTCGATGGATGACTATGAATCCCAATAGTTTTCCGGATGGAACACAAAATGCGCACTTGGCGGGGTTAAGCTTAAGATTGTACCTGCAAAGCGTTTGGAAAAACTTCCTCAAATATCCGACATGGTTGGCCCATTGCTTTGAATTTACGATCACATCATCCACATAAACCTCAATCTCCTTGTGTATCATGTCATGGAACACAGTAGTTATTGCTCTCATGTAGTTTGCCCCAGCGTTTTTCAAACCAAATGGCATTACCCAGTAGCAATAGGTCCCCCATGGTGTGATAAATGTTGTCTTTTCTGCATCCTCCTCATCCATCAAAATCTAGTGGTATCCCACATAGCAATCCACAAAAGAAGCTATCTCATATTTAGAATAATTATCAATCAAAATGTGGATATTTGGTAATGGAAAGTTATTCTTTGGACTTGCTTTGTTGAGATCGCGGTAATCAACACACACTCTAGTCTTGCCATCCTTCTTTGGCACTAACACAACATTAGCTAACCAAGTGGGATGTCTTGTGACTCGAATGACCTTTGCGTCCAAATGCTTGGTGATTTCTTCCTTAATCTTCACACTCATGTCAGTTTTGAACTTTCTCAACTTTTGCTTGATGAGAGGGAATGTCAGGTCAGCGGGCAATTTGTGAACTATCAAGTCAGTGCTTAGAACCGGCATGTCGTCATATGACCATGCAAAAATATCTTTATATTCAAACAATACTTTGATTATTTCTTCCCTGATCTGTGGTTCAAGATGGACACTTTTCTTAGTTTCTTTGACATTATCTTGGTCCTCTAAATTGATTGTTTCCGTATCATTCAAGTTAGGCTTAGGTTTTTCTTCTAAATGATTTAGTTCCTTACTAATCTCTTCAAAGTCCCCATCCTCATCATATTCTGATTTATCATCACACTCTATTTCTTGAATTATTATTTTAGAATTAGATTGACTTTTAAGACTGGGCCGAAAGTCCTCATGCATGTCATGTCATTGAAACCAGCATAAAAAGAACTATACAGAAAAGAAAAGAAAACAAAAAATAAAACTATCAGGAATGATGGAAAAGGGAAATTACATTTTATTGAAAATAAAGGATAACAGGGTTTTACATCAACAATCAGAAAATAAAAGTCTGGGTCACAACCCTGGAATGACCCAGATAGAAGGGAAAACAAAACAAAATACCAAGACTCCTTTCGGGTAGGGAGAAGAGTAGACTTCTAATTTTTAAGCTTTACATTCGGCCCGACAAAATGCACGTCTGCTTTGCTAGAACCTTCTCCAACTTCTACCATGTTCACATTATTAAACAACCCCTGGAGCCTTTCAATTAACTCTTCATAAATGTTAACCACAGAACTTGGAACTGTTGTCACTGGTGTTTCATGGCACCGGGCTTAACAAAAGACCTGGAGAGACATGGGATAGGCTTTGGAAGTGCCCACACCTTCCATTTCAACCTTTTAGCCCTTTTCACATCTGCCGCTGTAGGTTTGAATCCAAGACCGAATGTACCCAAATTTTCAAGGAGGGACACTGGCTATATGATACCCTGCAGGGATTCACCCAGACCTTTTCCTGGCACGAAACCATTTTTCAGCATTTCAGAGGCCACCATGACGAATGTTGAGGCCATGTTTGGAATCGGAACACATTTCCCTTCTGGAACTTTCTCGATTGGAACTGTTTCAAAAACTTGGTAGAACCAATGCCCTTTATCATCTTCAACCTCAGTAAATGGGATGGAGGCATCACTATGAGCACACAAATTCTCTTCTCCATGCATGAAGATCTCCTGTCTATCCTATTCGAACTTGACCATCTATTGCAAAGTGGACGGGACTGCTTTGGCGGCATGTATCCAAGGCCGACCCAGTAGCAAATTGTAAGAGACGGTTATGTCCAGCACCTGAAACTCCATGGTGAATTCCACCAGTCATATTTTCAATTCAAGCACTATGTCACCTACCAAGTCTTTCCCTCTACCGTCAAAACCTCGGACGCAAATGTTTGCGCTGGAATCATTGTCAACTAGCACCCTGGTGACCACATAATCTTCATATTTTACCGTCAGGTAAAGAGCCTTATTGTGTTCAGTACCTTCCACAGGCAACTTGTCATAGAGAAAGTGATCCTGTTCACCTAAAATATTTTGTTGGCGATCTTCTCCAAGTGGTTTACTGAAATGTTGTCAAGGACATGAGCTTTGTTTAGGATTTTCATCAGGGCCCGACGATGCTAATATAAATGAATCAACCATGACAATAATGAAATCTGAGCAGATGTCTTTCTCAGCTGCTCCACGATGGAGTAATCTTGTATCTTCATTTTTCTTAAAAATTCCTCCGCTTCTTCCTCAGTGACTCCTTTCTTTACTGGAACTAGGTTATCTCTGGATACTTTAGCTTTTCTTAACTCTTCCGGGGCAAAGCATCTCCCCGAATGAGTTAGTCCTTGGGCCTCATTGACTTCTTCCTTCACTTCCCTTCCCTTGTAGGTCATTATCACCCGTTCATAGCTCCATAGGATAGCCTTGGTATTGATTACCGGCAACTGGGTTATGGGCTTGATGATGACAGGGTCCATACGGGCACCCTCTACAATCACTATAGGCTTGTTTGCCAAACCTAGCACAACCACTTTTGGCTTATCTTTCTTTGCTACAGCATTATTTGGGGATCATTTCTTGACTACCACATATGGCTCACCATTTTTCATGCTCAACTTGTTCACTGATCCTTCAAACATTGATTTTTTGACTGGCTTGGCCTCACTGGACCGAATCATCATAATGGATTGTGAGGGCTTCTTGGGCTCGCCTCCCTTGTGTACTATCTCGATCATGTTTGTCTCCTCATGGGTTGGCAGTGGGTTTTGGTTGATGTTGGGTGCCTCCGAAGTTTGGACTTCGATCCGGTTTGTATTGATGATCTCCTGGATGGCACTTTTCAAGTGCCAACACTTCTTCGTATCATGCCCTGGAGTACCAGAACAATATTCACATCTCAAAGAGTAATCAAGATTCTTTGGAGGAGGGTTTGGCAATTTCGACTCAATTGGCCTCAGCATATCCAACTGTCTCAATCTCTGGAACAAACTGGTATAAGACTTTCCCAATGGGGTGAAAGTTTTCTTGCGCTGCAGCCTTTCATTTTTGAATGCTGGACTGGGTCAGAAACCTGGACCGGCGGGGTTTAGATAGGCTCGTGGAGGTGGGTAAGCTTTTTGTGGAGCTGGGTAGGTGTTTCGTGGGCTGTGCTCGCCATTATGAGTAGGGAGGGGGTTGGGTATATGAATGGGCATGGTGGACGAAACTCTGAGGGTCTGGTGATGGGTAGTAATGCTAGGGTAGATTATATGGGGTTTGGGTGTAGGTTTGGTGATAAGGTCGAGGCTGGGTATAATGGTGTGACGGGCACCTAAGTCCAAACCATGATCCTGAATCAACTGTTGCCACATCTCCTTTCTTCTTCTTTCCGATCACTCCCCCGATACCATTTTGAATGGCTTGGGTAGTTGCTTTGATGGCCGAATAGCTCATGATTTTGCTAGACTTAAGCCCTTCATCCGCCATGCCACCCATCTTCACTACCTCGTTGAACGACCTGCCTATGGCCGATATCAGATGGCCAAAGTAAGTGGGCTCCAAATCCTGCAGAAAATATTCCACCATTCATTATCCTCCATTGGATGGTCAACCGTTGCTTCTTGTTCTCTCCAGCAAAAACCAGACCCTCTGAAGCTTTCACTGGGCTTCTTCTCAATCTTAGTTAGAGATAATCGATCAGGAACAATCTCGATATTGTACTGGAAATGACGAGTGAAAGCTTGGGCCAAATCATCCCAAGTATACCATCTACTATGATCTTGACGAGTGTACCACTCCAGCGCGGCGCCACTCATACTCTAGCTAAAGTATGCCATTAATAACTCATCTCTTTCTGCCTGCCCCTCTCATCTTGCTACAGAATCCCCTCAGGTGGGCCACCGGGTCTCCATGCCCGTTATACAGATTGAATTTAGGCATCTTGAAACCCACATGAAACTGAACATAAGGAAATAGACACAAATCTTTGTAGGCCACGCTCAACTGGCCTCCCAATCCCTGCATATTTCTGAACGATTGTTCCAAGCGTTTTACCTTCCTGAACATCTCCTCCCGCTCTAGGTATTTAGGTGGTTTCTCAATTTCAACTGGGAGGTCGAAACGGGGAGTATAGGAGTAATGATCCGGGGCCTTGAAAGTAGGCTCCGGGGGATAGTATTGGTTATCTTGGGTTTGAAACAAACGCTCGCTGGAGGATTGATGAAGCGTGGCTGGCGGTGGTGCCACAAAAACAACGGTGGCTGGTGGAAGGGGATATGGGACTAGTTTAGCTAGTGGTGCTTGTGTGGATTGGGAGTGGTGCCTTGATAGCGGTGGAAATGGGGGAAGCCTGGAGATGAATCAGCAGTGGGAGGTTTTTGGGGTTAAGCCAGCAGCGGGACGAAAGTAGGGTTGGCGGGGTATGATGGTGGTGGATGCCCTTTCATCCACACCTGGTACATCTCTGCCATTTGGTGTTTTAACTTATGCAACTCCTCCTTCAGATTGACATCCGACTCTTCCTCCTCTCTTGACGGATCAATAACACTTGCATCCAATTCCTGGCCAGCCATAATTAACTTGTCTTTGGACTGGGCGTTGTACGAGTGAGTTGCTAGAATGACGAACAAACTAACCACCTGCCTGGACTTGATGACAACAAGCAAACTCGTTAGCAATTAGAGCTTAATAGATAGGCAACCACACGTTGGGGAATGTAATGCACCTATGCAGTTAACTATTTCTATTATGCATTTGAACGGCTACTTGTGTCTTTTCACCAATTTTCATTTTGCAATTTTTTTTTTCATTCCTTCTTTTGTTTGTATGGTTCTTGTTTTTCCTTTTATTCTCTCATTTTTCCTCTATTGTTTTGCCATTATTTATCTCCACATTTTTCTTGTTCTTTTTTTTTTTTCATTTTCATGGTTATGATCGAATCCTATGAGGATTGCCTATGTATCATGACGCCGCATGAATCAGACCAAGCGTGTTCTGGAGGATAAGTGCAAAATAAAAGTAGATACATTTTTTGGGTTTTCAATTTTTCATAAAATAAAAATAAAATAAAAGCAAAAACCCTAGTTACAATGACTTCTACTATAGATTTTAATCATAAAAACTAACATACCCGGAAAGGTGGACTAATAGACTCCAATTGAAAAATGAAAATACAAACTCAAAAATGGACTAATAGACTCCCAAGAAAATGAAAATACAGACTCAAATAAAAACCATGAATACATAAGTGCCTCAATTACTCTTGGGGCCCGCGGGACATCAGTCGGTCTCGCCGCGGGCCTATGTGCCATATCTTCTTGAAGCCGAAATAGGTCATCCATGATATAACAACAACAACGACCCTTTGTCATAATATCCATGTTATGCCGGACAAAAATCATAACAGAGGCGAAGAACATGGACCAGGTCATGTCCTCACACTCGTTGTACTTCGTCACAATGTATTCCGCTATGCTTCTAACCCTTTCTCTGATAATACCCTTCTCTTGAAGCAATCATCCAATCTGCTGAGATCTGGCCCTTAAAACTTGTTCAGCTGTATGATTTTGCTCTTGAAGCTTCTGCAGGTCTTTTTCTAACTATGACATCAAGGCATACCAGTGTTCTTTTTTTGCTTTGAAATCTTTTGCCTGCTTGGTCATTTTGTTCTCAAGGACGGTGATCTTTTTCTTTAACCCCACGACTCCATTGTCATATTTCTCTTTTAACTGTTGAACCAACCGTGCTCGTTCCTCCGTATTCTTAGCCAATTTTGTTCTAACCTTTGCGAGTTTGCCCTCGGCCTTTTCCAGATCAAAACCATATTCACCCACTTTCTGCCTAAGGTTACCTATAAGCTTTTCATCTTTTGCCCTTCTGGCGGGGTTTTTGGCTGCTATTTTCATTTCTTGAATTTGGGCCCAGAGGGCATCATTTTCTTTTTCCAACCTTTTCTTCTCAGCCTCATCCGTGGCGGCTTGCAAACCATTCTTAAATTGAAGATCCTTGACTTGCTTTTCCAGCTTGCTTATGATGGCCCTATACTCATTTTCTTTGGCCAACCAATCCCATTGTCCCTGTGATACCACGAAAAATTCTTGAAAATGGGGTCTTTTGGCTGGTCTTCCAAACTCAACACTCCTTTTATACTAGGCGAGGTAACCGGGCGATCCTTCACCTTTGGATAAATCACGCACTCGGGTATTTTCTGTAAAGTACTGGCACTCACTCCAGATCTGGTGAACTGCCGCTTCATGAAATTGACCATCAAAATTGATCTTCACTACCTGAGTACTAAGGTCTTCATCCTTTGGAACTATTTGGCATCTCCTCAGCTGTCTCAAAACCCGGTATGGGGCATAAGGCTGTATACTCCTGAGACCCATCAAAAGGAAGTGAGGACCGGTGGCAGGCATGTATATGATTTCATTAACAGGAAGCCAACCCAACTTCCATTCTATTTGATTTGCAGTGACAGAGCGGAGGCGAGATATCCATTCTGCGACCCCTTCTGGCATGTTAAACCCATTGACCCTTCTATAAAACTCCTCTATGTAGATTTACCCCGCCCACCCATTATTCATGTACTGAGGAGGATGACATAGATGCTCAATCATTCACATTTGTAGGAACGAGCTACACCCTTCGAAAAAGTCTACTCCGATTTTGCAGGCTGTGAGAGCTCGGAATATTTCGAACACTATCATGGGTGCGACAGTGCTTTTGGCCTGGGTAAGTAAAGTGTTGACGACTCCGGCCGCCCGTACATCGATATTCCCGTCCTTCGTAGGAAACACTAAAAGACCTAAAAGTACCATGAAGGCGAAGCATCTATGATATTTCTATTTTAGTTGATTCCCTTTGCTGCAAATTTTGCTCTCCGGGTTTTCAAATCCCCCTATGTGTTCGTTCACTGGTATATGAACTGTGGAGTAGAAAACCCAACCGCCAAATTTGCATACTGGACTCCCCTGCTTATTTTTAGCAAATCAAGAAACTTGTGAGGGGTGACGGCTCTCAGGGCAACCAGATATTTATGTCTCAATGCTTCGGTACTCCCAACATAACCGGCTATCTCTTCTAAAGTGGGTGTGAGTTCAAAGTCCGACAAATGAAACACGTTGTGTGCTGGATACCAAAATGTATCCAATGCTTTTATTATGTCTCCTCTAGGCCTGATCTTCAATAATCCGGTGAGACCCCCTAAGTACTAGTTGACCACATCTCGTCCTGATTCTCCCAGATCTTCCCACCACATGTACAGTTCCGGGGGAATCTTGGTCATGACCTTCATTGGCTAATTTTGCCTCGTGCTCATTTTGCACATATAGATTAGGGTGATTGTTTACACACAAAGTGAATCTCATTTGAAAATTGAATAAAGGGTTTTTTTTTGTTGCAAAAATCGAGAAATCAGGGCTACATTTGCAAATACGGCCCTTCAACACTTTGAAATGGAAGTTTTTAGGGCTGTGCTCGCTAAGTGGCCAAAATTTGACAAAAACACAATCAATGAATATTCTTTTAAAAATAGCCCTTCGGCGTCCCGTCCGAACATTCAGCTATTTAGACAAGAACGACATGATCCACTTTATTTAGGACAAAATGATAACGCCTCATATATTTTTTCAATTTTTTTTCAAAAGTTGGGGCTGGACCCGATGAGGGTTACCTAGGTATCCCACATCCGGTGAGAATCAAACCCGCATAGTTTGGCCAATTTTGACACAACTAAAAAAAATAAAAACACTTTGAAATGATTTTCCTACTCTTTTTCTCTTTTTTTTTTCAAAAATATTTCGGCAGAGTTTCGGGATGTTTTGGATACCGGATTTTTCGCAACGAATGAAATTTTCTCTAATTCTCCACACTTGGTCTCTTTTTTCTTTTCTCTTACAAATTTTTTGGTTTTTCTCACTTAATCTAGAAGTTGGTCAACATGCAGTCCGAAACAAATTAAATGCAATAGGTAGCACATAAAAATGCATAAGGTTGGTCTTTTATTTTCGAGTACGCCTGTCCTAGACGGACCCAATCCCTGTGTTGAGTCCCCAAAGTCAAATGTATATGGTGCAAACAAGAGTTCCTACTAGGGATCCGACATAAGGCTAAGTTATTCTATGTTCAAAAACTGGGTATGTTGTTCTAGACTTGTGTACCTGAGCGGACAACTCGAGCCGGGGGAGGGGGCTACGTATCGGGAACGAAAAGGTCATCTGGCTTTGTAACTTTCCTGAGCCTCTTCCTAATTTAAGGTATGACACTAATAGAAGAGGAGTCATGCCATCGTGCACATCCCTGAAGATGAGAAGATAAGGGTTTCGTAGTAGTTTATATACAGTCCAAATATCAAAGCGATAAAAAGCAAAATTTAGCACATTACGCCCAAACATAAAATTAAAACCAGATAATAAATAAAAACCAAATATAACAAATTATTCTAAGCTCGAATTCTTGAACCCTGAATCAGAAGTTATGGTTTCTTTTCCTCAGCAGAGTCGCCAGAGCTATCACACCTCCTTTTTACCACCCCCGGAAGGGCATAAAGGAATTTTTTTCCATTAAAGTGACAATTGAAACAAGATTATTTTGTTTAAGATCTAGGTCACCACTTGGGATAATTTATAGTGTCCCAAGTCACCGGTTTAAATCCTGAGTCGAGGAAAGATTGACTCTGTTTTACAGTCTACGAACACAGAAATTCGAGTAAGGAATTTTGTTAACTCGAGAGAAGGTGTTAGGCATTTCCAGGTTTCGTGGTTTTAGCATGATTACTCAACTATTATTATTGGCCTATTTATTTGATTTAAAAACATCTTTGAAACCTATGTTCATTTTATTCCTTTTAAAATCGCTTTTAATAATCCAATTATTACACAATTGATTATTTGATTACACATTGTGAATTATGCACGGGAGTCGTACCCACGATCGACAACGTGTTTATTTTATTAACAAGATTAAATTATGGCCGGGTCATATAAATGTACGCTCAGATTTTAGAAATTAAGTCCCACGACCACGTCATGGGAACCGTATCTGTAGCCATGACAATCAATTACTTAACGCGCCTATAGCAACTATGAAAGTTCGAAGCATTTTCTAAACTAACTTTTTGAGGGCCATATGTTATAAATTTCATTTGTGTATGGTGCACCTCGAATTATTTTAAAGAAAAAAGTTTGTATATATTTTTTAAGGAAGACTAAAGAGATTACTACTTATCTAAAACAAGTACCACAACCACGTCACGGGAACCGTACCCGTAGTTGTAGTAGTTTAATTATGTGCCTAAAGAAAACTACGCGATTTATTTCAAGTAACTAGTTATGATAGTTATGAGGTACATGGATGATTTTGTTGAAATGGCACACCTCAAATTATTTGTTAAGGAAGCGTTTGACTGGAGCCTAAAGCATTCTTATTTTAAGAAGAAAGACGAGTTGAACTGACAAAAACACTTGGGATACAAGCTAGTCCTTGAACTAATTTTGGAGTAACAATGGACCAGTTACAAGCCTAAATTACTGCATAAATAACAAAAGCAAATAGCGCCAATGGGACTTGGGATTATATAGACCAAACGAGATACTAGAATGATAAAGGCTCAACTGGTTTGGCCGACGAATGGGCCAACCTTAGGCCTAGCCTTTTCACAAAGAACTTCCAACGAAGAAAGACACCTCCCATTATTCGTATATAAAACTTTAACTAATAGGGGCTGGGTTTGAACCCAGATAAAGCCAAAAGGAGAACAAAAAAATGCATTCTAGTATAGAAATCCAGAAAAGCCACATGATATACCAATGCTAAGGACCATTGGGCCTGAAATTAGGTCCAAGACCCAAAAGGAACTGGATCAAGCAGCTTTGGGCCTCGTGTTAGATAAACTAACTCAACAGGCCCACTTCCAATCCTATTGCCTTAGGCACTTACATACAATACCAAACA
Organism: Nicotiana glauca; assembly: GCA_026770625.1. Classification (NCBI taxonomy): domain Eukaryota; kingdom Viridiplantae; phylum Streptophyta; class Magnoliopsida; order Solanales; family Solanaceae; genus Nicotiana; species Nicotiana glauca. Next base: position 77,048 of record MU688320.1, on the reverse strand, counting down.
TGGAGATCCTTTGCTGAAACTAGCTGCAAGCCACATGCATTTGAGAATTAAAACTACTACTAAGTTAATATTGAATTCACATATGTAATGAAATACTCCAGCTATTGAACTAAGTATTTGAATGCATCATTAGTTCCTAAATTTATTCAAGTACTAAAATCAAGAGCCCAAAACAATAGAACCATGATAAGAATTAATCTCGAGATGAACTTCACTACTAATTTGAACAAAAACAAACCCAACAAGAAAAATCCCCAACACCCTACTACAAAAACCCAATCATTATATGCTTATTAAGGAAAGTTTTGGCCAAACTAATGTCATGATAAGTTAAAAGGAAAATATAAACCTAGCATGGAACACATTATCAATAGCATGAATGAACACCAAGACTAATTACAGAATCCACTAGTGAAATGCATAAACCAAAGACATATTCTAAATTACTTCAGCTGACACTAATGCTTAGATCTTCTCATTCAATTAACATGCTTCAAGTTTGAGCTTCACATTGAATAAAGTCCAAAGAGGTACCTGGATATCCAAATAAACCAAAGAAAAATGAAGATTTCGGCAGCAGTAACAAAGGAAGTGAATCAGCATATCCAAACACATGTAATCTCAGTTTCCTTAGACCATTTGTAATCCAGACAACAGAATGTTTTTGAAAGTTTCAAAAATTCTGTCTAACTATGAAGATCAAGAGCGGAGCCAAAGCAAGTTTTTAACAAAAAATGCAGGAATTATTTTAGTATTTTTAGAGTGTAAAAGGCTGCTTAAAAATGAAGGAGAAGAGGTCTTATATAGGCATACCTAAAACAGCCTTAGTCTAGCTAACCAATTCCCTTTCTACCCCTTGTTTTCTTAGTTGTATTACCCTCTTTGCCCCATTAAAATATCTGAAAACCCCTGCTCTTAACAAACCAGCTCTCCTCTTATCCTCTAGAAGCTTCCTCCTAACAGAAAATGATTCCCTCCAAATCCAAATGCCCAAAACAGTCCTAGACACCTTCTGTATTTACCCACTGGGTCAATTATCCCAAGACCCAGCCCAAACCCATGGGTCTGTATACTACAACCCAAACTTACAACTACAAACCATAAAAAACGAGTATTAAAGCTCAAATGACCCGGGCTGACTAAGGTCAAATAAAAGAAAAGGCAGGAGGGGAAAAGAAACAATTCGTTGAGAACACAAATAATTTAAGCCAAAAAACACTTAATCAATTTTAGCAATAACTGGAACCCTATAAACCAAACCGTATGAAACTAAACAAATGAATCAAGCAACGAATAAACAACGAACAAAACGACTTATATGCAGTTAACCACAATTATATTCTCAAAATGAACTAGGTTAATAAAAATTTAACTGAAATAGGAAGAGAAGAAATGATCATGAAATAAAAAGGGAAAAACACATACTGAAGTTATCGGAGACAGATGAATGACTTGGTGACAGACATCGTTTGACGATGTTTGTTGAAATCTGGCGAGCCTTTGAAACAAATCAAAATTAACGCCAATCAATTATTCTTAGGGAGAACGATCGATTGGCATGAGCTTCGATTCATTATCAAACCAAAATGATTAAACTCTAGAAAGGGACAAAACTAGGATTTCTAATTTGGAATTAGATTTGGGATTTGGAGCTAAGGGTGGGGATTTTGGGGAGATTCATGTTGGATTCATATTCCATGGAGTGTGCGGATTGTGGAGGAGGAATTTGGGATTTATTGGGTGGTCCTCCGCCAGTGGAGATGGTGGA
>MU688320.1:2630-12757 GCA_026770625.1 Nicotiana glauca | reverse complement strand
AAAATAGTCAAAAAGCCCCTCGGGCATCAGTAAAACAGTGATACTCAGCTCAAATGATAGTTCAAATATCAGTTAAAACTCCAGGTTTGAGTAAAATATAGCTGAGTTCATAAAATAATATAATTCAATTGGACTGAGTTCAAATAATATTTCAAATAGTGAGGGAAACAGTGATGACAGTTCATAAAGAGTTCAAACAACCAGCAATAAGCCCCAAGTATGGCAATGAGCCCAAGTCATAATGATAACAACAAATCATTTGCAAATACGCGGTAAATACTAACAACCGGGACGGACTAAGTCACGATCCCCCAACGGTGCTCTACCCCACGCTCAGGTCCAGCGTGCAAGTCACCTCAATACAGCACTAGGATGTGCAAACCCGGGGTTTTAAACCCTCAGAATATCATTCACAAGAATTACTCACCTCTAGCTGGCCGATAATCTAGCTCGCCAAGCCTTTCCCTCTTGTATCTACCTCCTCAAGCGTAGAATCTGATCAAAACCATAAGGGATACGTCAAAATAGGCTAATGGAACATAACCCCATCGAAATAACTCGAAAAACACCCAAAAATACGAAGTTGCCAAAACTCGAGCCCCGGGCCCGCCTCTCAAAAAATTATGAAATTCACATTTCCAGAATCCTCATCTCGCCACGAGTCCGTGCATATAAAATACACAAGAATCGGAGTCCATTTGACCCCTCAAATCGCCAATTTAGGCCCTCTTAGGCTTCAAGCCCTAAACACCATTTTTTTACCCTTAAATTCCTTGAATTTTCAGTGTTTAATTCATGTTTTTATACTATAATATCATAATCCAAGTCCAAATATCCATACCTGATGATTCTCCTTCGAAGCCTCTTCAAAATCGCCCAAAAATCGTCTTAGTCCGCACCCCAAAATGATTTCTAACTTCTGAAAATCGAATACACTGTTTCATTTAACCCTTCTGCGATTTTTGCTTATGCGGTCCCTCGACCGCTTTTGCAGGACCGCTTCTGTGGCCTTAAGTCCGCTTCTGCGGCTTCACTTAACTCACACGGCCACTTCTGCGGTCTTAAACTGCTTTTGCGGAAGCCGCTTCTGCGGTTACCCTGACCGCTTATGCGGTTTCCACTGTATGACCCAGAACCGCTTCTGCGGTAAAATACCGCTTATGTGGTGTTCGCTTCTGCGGTAAAGCCACCCCTCCTCCAGGACCGCTTTTGCGATCAAAAAGCCGCATCTGCGGAACCGCTCCTACGGTCCTATTTCCGCAGATACAGAAATACCAGAAGCTTTAAGAACAGACCTGCAATTTTACCAATTTCCTTCCGTTTAACCATCCGAAACCATCCCGAGGCCCTCGGGACCTTAACCAAAAATACAAACCCACTCTAAAACATGATAGGAACTTGTTCCAATCCTAAAAACACGTACTTCAACACAAAAATCACCAAATTACCACGGATTCAAGCCTAATTTTCCTTAAAACTTCCGAATCTCACATCCAATCAAAAACCCGACCAAACGACGTCCGAATGACCTGAAAATTTGCAGACATATCCAAAATCACCTAACGAAGCTACTGCAACTATCGGAATTCCATTCCGACTCCCGGATCAAAATCTCACCTATCAACCGAAATTCGCCAAAACTCCAACTTCGCCATTCAAACCTAATTCTACACCGGACCTCCAAATTCAATTCCGATCGTATTCCTAAGTCAAAAATCACCCCCCGAAGCTAACCGAACCACCGAAAACCACATCCGAGCCCTCTAACCACATAGTCAACTTCCGGTTGACTTTTCTAAAATAAACTCCCTTCTAAGAGGCTATGTGCCTTATTTTCAACCAAAACCAATTCCAATACACCCGTTCGACTCCAATACTGATATAGAAATCAGAAGCAACACAATAAGGGGGAAACGGGGCGGTAACTCACGTGACGACAAATCGGGTCGTCACAGATCTGCAACAATTCGCCTTGGGACAAGATATTGTGAAATAGTATTGGAGATACAACTATCAGATATCGCAGGGTGCAGTGGTTCTGGATTGAATCAGTATTTCAATATGGCGGTTCGAGAAAGATGACCTTCAGAAAAGTTTGGAGTTAGTAGCAAATTATGGATTCAAGCGCTATGAAGATAAATTTTATTAAGACAATGACCGAGCAACAAAAGGTGAGAAGGACATGTGGGAAGTGTCAGGTGGAATTTTAAACTTCTAAAGGGCTAGACTTAGGGAGCGTAGGCCGAGCAGTTGATTAAAAAGTGAGTTTTCCCAAAGTAGGAGAGCAGCAGAGATGCGTAGGGACTTGGTAAGGGAAAAACTATGCACCTTAAAGGAGTCTGGAACGACTTGAGAATATTGGTGCTTGGTTATTGGCATCTACAGATCTAATTTGAAGTAGGGATTCTTGTGCGGCCGGAGATTTAATATAACAGAAAGGAGCCGCTCAAATGAAGAAATATGTAGCATGACTTTGAAGTGGAAGAATGTTGTCGCACATTTAATGGATGTCCGCGAGGGGTGAATTGACTTGTGCAGCTGGAGAGTGAGCGCGGACTCAGGATGGGTTGTTGATGTCGTATTGAGTGTACCCCATGCAGCAGTGTTGGAAGATGCCGGGGAGTGATTTCTACAGGTAGGGTATTCCTGTGAGCAGGTTAGCAGTCGTGTGGTTGGCGAGGCTTCTGCGAAGAGTTCTACTGGTTATGCAGCAAACAGAATTGTTGTGTGAATGTTGTTAATGATTTAGAGTATCAAATTGGGTTTTTACAGTAATATATCGAGAATGCTGGTGATTGATTGCGCAAAGTTATGTCAATAAGAGATTAAGAATCCTGATGAACTCCAAATTTTTGTAATAGTGGCTTCGAGCTAAGTGGGAGAGTCCCACTATCTATGATTGGGTTGTATGGTTAACTACTTGCGAAGTTTCTGGTGATGAGCATATTGATGCGTTATTTTAGCTACCGAAAAGGAACATAAGTGGTAATTTGAGCAAATGAATTATTAAAGGTGTGCTATCGTTGGCCTTATTGGCCCATGTTCAGACTTGGGGAGTGATTCTGTCGGGTCCTCCGTTTAGAATCATGGAGTTGATTATATTCGAGCCAAGTTAGAGCGGGCGGCTCTCAGCAATGGACCTAGCGGATTCAAAGAGGTAAAGTGTGGTGCCTAATGGTTTCGAGCCTATAAGTACGGTTAAGAACCAAGCTTGGTAATGGCCTATGAGAAGAGGCGCAAAATGTTCTATGATGTTTCTCTTGCGACGTAGCAATGGGGAGGTACGAAATGGTTCGTGGGATTTGAGGCAGCAGGGTCTCGTGGTTCAAGGTCACTTAGTATAAGTGCGGATGGAGTATGTTATGCATAGAATGGAGTTGGTATTATTTCTAAGGCAATCAAGGATAAATTGGAAGAAGATAGATTTGTTAGCGGTAGTTGAAATGGCATATTGAGGCCAGCGATCAGTTCATTCCGCGTGATCAAGTTATGTGTATGATTTGTGGCGGTACATGTGAGGCTTGTCGGCCGCCGTAATTGATGTTATGTAGAAGCATTCTTCTGTTATGGCTTGTTAAGTGGAAGCGGATTATGGAAGGGCTATGGTGGCTTGGACCACTACTCGCAGATTTGCATATTCTACGGTTATGGAAATTACCTGTGTGTTGCTATGATTCCCCTAAAGTGAGTTAAGTGCAAAGTTCTTATATGATGAAGTGTTGAAATAATGATTTCGGAGTTATGATGAAAATTGTGTTCTATCGTATATTGGCACTTTGGGTGCAGTGAGTAGCATGGAAATTCGAAGTGAGGATCAAGGTTGCAGTTTGGTGCTGGTAAGGATGTCACGGGCTCGGATGAGCAAGGAAAGGGTTGAATGATTAAAGTAAATTGGTGTTGTCTTCAGTGTCACCTGAGATCGATGTTTTGCGAAAAAGGCTTTGCGTCTTGGTTAAGGATTCTTGATCGCTTTTCAGCGTTAGTATGGCCGATGGTTTGGATGAGCGGACCCGTTATTTATTTCAGAAGATTGTGGGAGTGTGTCCCACGGGAAGATTGTATAAGTGTGACATGTAGTCACTTGATTAACTAAAGATTTAAACCAAGTATGAGGATTATGGTAATATCATTAATTTGAGAATTTAGCCCTAGAAGGCACTTTGGTTATCGGGTTATGAACTGAGGAGGTTGCTCCGGTGATGATGGTTGTTCTTATGTATTATGAGGGAAAGGGAGTTACTATGGACCTTTGAAAGGTTATTAGCGAAGTTGGTGCAACCATAAATCGGCTTGAGATCAATGAATTGATTTATACGTGAATAGGGATTTATATCAGGCCAGTTGTGTTCATTTCAGTGACGCGCTCCTTAGAGAGTAGTCAGGGTGTTATCTCGTTGTTAGATATTTCATGTAGTAATACATTGCACCGTGTGAGTTGTGAGACGGCCTGAGAGATTGTGTATGTGTTGAGGATCCGCGCGGGAATATCATATTATGAGCAAAATGGCTCTTGAGATTCAGATTATATATCGTACCTCAGTTGTGCTTGAGTTTCGTAGCTTATGGCACTGTATGTTCCCTCAGGGATGGTATTATGCAATTAGCGTACTTGTGACCAAATTCGATATCTTGTTGTAATGGCCAGCTTGGCCTGATGTATACCTCCCTATGAGAGTTCTATGTGTGGATTGGTTGGCATGCCACCATGGGTATGTTATTTGAATCGGGTGGCACGCCGCTATGGGTATGTTATTTAGATCGGGTGGCACGCTGCCATGGGTATGTTATTTGGATCGGGTGGCACACCGCCATGGGTATGTTATTTGGATCGGGTTGCACGCCGCAATAGTGTGATGTTCAGTACAGTTCCCCTATTTTCCTTTATGTGTTCTGATTCCTATTTTTCGAGGAGAGCTTGTTCTAGCTGTGAGCCTGCGTCGCATGTATGATTCGCGAGCGGGGTGTCTGTTTAGCATGTACCCGCGTCGCATGTATGGTTCACGAGCGGGGTAATTAGATCTCCTTTTCAGAGTTCGTTTCCTTCTGTATCACGTTTTAATTGTTAGCCTATTGGCACATGGTAGCATTATATGGGACTTTTTGATTGTGTCCGAGGTGGCTTATTGCCTGAGCAGTTCATACTGGGTGAGACGAGATTATTGGATTTAGGACCAGTGCAATTGGATTATGTGGAGTGAATTAAGGAGCTAAGACCATTAGATGGTTCAGAAAGAGGCAATGAATCTTGTCAGGGGTATAGACCCAATGATTTTTTGATTCAACAGTTGGTTATGAATTCGGCACCTCTTCTGTCATGTCGGTGTTGTAAAGGTTAGAGCAAGACCCATGTAGGTCATGAGATGCAATGGGAGCATCAGATCCGTGGAATTTCGATTAATTCGATCAGAAGGTTATTGTGGTCCTATGAGTAAAGTGATGCAAAGTAAGAATCCAGCAAAGTTATGCAGTCAGGTTTGAGTACAACGTGTAGTGATTGATATGGTGATCGTATGTTGGAAACAGGCCTGGCATAGAATTTCGGATGTTGGAATCAGGCTCTCAGGCTTATTTGCTTGAATAAAAGGGAATATATTTAGAATTTATCGAGCTAATGTGCTCAGCTAAGTCGTGGTAGCACAGGAAGGTGCATGAGGTGCTACACGGTGATTTCAAACTACTTCAGTATAGTTCTCACCACGTTCGAGGACGAACGTATGTTTAAGTGGGAGAGAATGTAACGACCCGACCGGTCGGTTTGAACCCTAGCGCGTTGTCCAGCAGTCTGAGACCATGAGCAGCTTCATTTCAGGTATTGTGACTTGTACGCATGGTCGAAATTGAAATTTAGGAAGATCAGAGTTAAATTTAAATGAAAATTCTCATTTCAGAAGCTTTAAGTTGGAGAAAATGGCTACGATTGGAATTTTGAGTAAACAACCTCGGCATCAAGATCTAAAGGTTTCAGTAGGTTCGTATGATGATTTCGGACTCGGGCGTATGCCTGGATCGGGTTTTGGATGACACGGGAGCATTTTTGGCGCCTATTGTGGAAGTTGGCATTTTGGAAGAAATTTCATAAGTTTGGTTTGAAGTGTATTTCAGTGTAATCGATGTCCGTTTGAAATTTTGAGACTGGGAGTAGCTCCGCATGATGATTCTGGAGTTGGGAGAGCGATCGAAAGTGAATTCGGAGGTCCGTAGGTCATTTTGGAAGCCATTTGGCTAAAGATAAAAATTTGAAGGTTTTTGAGAAGTTTGACTGGAAGTGGACTTTTGATATCTGGGTCGGAATCCGATTCTGGAAGTTGGAGAAGGTCCGTAATGTCAAATACGACTTGTGTGAAAAATTTGAGGTCAATCGGACATGATTTTATAGGTTTAAATATCGGAAGTAGAAGCTGGAAAGTTTAGAGTTCATAAAGCTTGAATTGGGGGTGTAGTTCATGGTTTTAGCGTTGTTTGATATGATTTGAGGCCTCGAGTAAGTCCGTAATGTGTTTTGGTATTGGTTGGAAGTTTTGGTTGAGGTTCCGGGGGCCTCGGGTAGATTCCGGGTGGCTAACGAATCGAAAAATGGAATTTGGGAAAACTGAAGGTTGCTGCTTCTGTCATAACCGCATCTGCGGTTCTTGGATCGCAGAAGCGGGACTGCAGATGCGGTCGAAATCTCGCAGAAGCGGAAAGGGGCTAGGCCCAAAGAAACCGCAGAAGCAGCCCAGGGACCGCAGAAGCGGCCAACAACCGCAAAAGCGGCTACCGCAGAAGCGGAATATCTGGAGGTAGCAATGTTGTTTTAAATCGTGATTTTAGTTCATTCTCTCATTTTTTGATGGCTTGAGGCGATTTTGGGGAGCTTCAAAAGAGGATTTTCGTCATCAATAATAAGGTAAGTTATCTCCTCTATTATGAGTTAAATACATTGATTATGTACAGATTTTAGCATGTAAATGGGTAAAAAATTGAGGGTTAGAGGAAAACCTAAAAAATTATATTCTTGGAATTTAGCTACGACTTTTAGTATGGAAGTAAGAGAAAATCATATATTTGAGTTTGTGAGTTCATGGGTAAACTTTATCTTTGAGAAATTTCGAATTCCGGGCACGTGGGCCCGATGGCATTTTTGTCAACTTTTTGTTCGGGGTTAGAAATTGTTATAAATTGGGTTGTAAAGTTTAATTGAGTATATATTAATGAATTTATATAACCATTGGCTAGTTTTGGAGCAATGCGCGTTGGTTCAAGCCTTCGGAAAAATGTAGAATGCCGGCTATGAGTCTTCGGAGCGAGGTGAGCCTCCTTTCTAACCTTGTAAGAGAAAATTATCCCCATAGGTGAAATAATTGATTATGTGCTCCTATATGTGGGGGCTACGTATGCACGAGGTGACGAGAGTCCGTGCGTAGGTACTATTATGCTATTGTCCGGGTAGTTAGGACCCATAAGCAAGTTATACTTGGATTATTTATGAACCCATTGATAGCTTGAATTGTTTAAATCACCTTGGATTAGTAAAGGAATTTAAAAAGAGATTAAACATCATTTTTTCCTGAATTATTAAAAAGAGAAATTGTCTTATTTGGATAAATATCCCCGATGAATTTTTAATTGGCTACTTGAGCATGTATTTTACGTGTACCTCCATCGCATGCACGATTCGCGAGCAGGGTATGTTTTTATTTATGGAACTGGCCGAACACCTCGGTAGATTAAATAGATGCATCTATGGTTTGGCAATACACATTTTACATTCATGTTGGATCGGGCCGTTGCCTCGGTGTGATTTGCGCATGTTATTTTTTGTTTGGGAATTTTAAATGTGAAATTTGTCTTCGTGGCTTGATATAAATTGATAAGATAATAAAGAATAAACCTTGGAAGCCCTTGATTAATTGTTGAAGGTGTTTACCTCTTTTCTAGCTTCGCGAATTAGAACTACTATATAAATCCATGATTTTTCCTCGTATTTCTAGAATGTTGTTAATTGACCTCCAGTGAGTGTCGAAGTTGGCCATCTCGTCTCTACTTCTACGAGATTAGGCGGGATACTCATTGAGTACACGTTGATTACGTACTCATACTACACTTCTGTGCATTTCTGTTGCACAGGTATATATACATCTAGCAGCCTTCTGGGCGTAGCAGCATGAATGATTATGGGACTAGGTGAACTGCATTGTTCGAGGCGACCCGCTGCTAGTGTAGTTCCCTTCAGCTTTTTTATATTTATTCCCTGTCCACTGTATTTCGGACAGATGTTGTATTTTATTTTTCTTATCAATAGATGCTCATCCACTTGTGACACCGGGTTCTGGGATGGTTTTTGAAAGATATGTACTAGTAGTTATTACTTAATTTGAATTGAATTAGAGATTGTTTTAATTATGAAAAATGGAAGGAAAAATCCTAGATTTTCAAAGGTATTAAAAGAGAATTTAATTGATAATTTAGTTGGCTTATTGCCTGACAGAAGTGTCCGGCGCCACCACGACTCTTAGTGGATTTTGGGTCGTGACAATTAAACTCTGTGGTTATATTTGAGTATTCAGTGTTGATAGATGCTCGTGACTTGTGACACCCCAGTTAAGGCTGTGTTGGGTTATACTTCCGCATTTTATTGATGTTATTCGCTACTTAGTATTATTAAATTATATTTTAGACTGCTTTATGTTGTTTAACTGTTTAAAAAGTGAATTGGGTTTAATTGGCTGGCCTTGCCTTCACGAGATGCGCCATCACAACCGGGTTCGAGTTTAGGGTCAGGACATCTTGATCCACCACTTCTTAATAGTGCACCCATCTTGCCAAAAATTCTGAATCTGCCTATGTGCGTATGAAATAAAAAGAAAATAAGAAAATTTGCACTTTTCCTTTTATTTTCTTCATGCAAGTAAATGTATGATAATATATGATTCCAGTAACTTGTTCATGCTAAAGCGACAACAAATATATAAAACCAATAGAATACATAATAGTGAACTATATTTAATTTAACTACAACTATATAATAAGTGGAGCTTTGGATTACGACGAGTCCAAAAATATCATATGAATATTCTCGCACGATCAGAATATCAAAATAACACCTAGAGCTACAAATCAAACACCAAAACGAATAAAATTTTTAAAGAAACTTAAGAACTTTTAATTTCTTAATCGGACGTCTGAATCACGTCAAATCAATTCTGTTTTGTACCAAATTTTGAGGATAAGTCATAAATACAGTAATAAACTTATACCAAGTTCCGGAATCAAATCCGGACCCGGTAGCAACAAAGTCAAACGTCGGTCAACCTTGAAATTTCTTTAAAACGTTAAACTTCTAGTTTTCAACAAATTATGATAAATCAAGCTAGAGATTTTTCAGTTCGATTACGGGTATATGCCCAAGTCCCAACTCATGATACGGACCCACCAGGACCATCAAAATACTGATCCAAGTTCGTTTGCTCAAAACGCAGACCGAAGCCAACTCAAATGAGTTTTAAAGCATGATTTCACATTTTTAATCAATTTTTCACATAAAAACCTTCTGGAAAAAGACACAGATCGTGCTTGCAAATCGAGAAAGGCTACATGGAGCTACTCGAGGTTTTGAAATATGAAATTAATGGTAAAAATTATAAATGACCTATCGGGCATCACACAGATGACATGCATTTATTTATTTATGTATCTTCAACAATTCCCTCACGTGCTCTTTTTTTTTTTTTTTTTTTTACATTGGTCAAGTACGTGGAAATTCCTAGTCAATGAGACTAGAACCAGGACCTCTGTCTTCGTTTATGTCACAGTTAAATGTGTGACCCTCATTACATTTGAATATTTTAAGTTATTAGAGAGAAGAAAAAACTATTTATTTATATTTTCAACGGCCAAGCTTCATTGAAGTCCTTTTTCCTTTTCATGCATTCAAATATAAAGTGGTTGATGAAATTTTATAAACAGTAAAGATGTTTACTGTACATATTTCTTCAAATATAAGATATTTCTTCGAGAAGGACAAATGAGGAAAACTTCTTTAAAAGACCTGTTTCCTTTAATTAATTAGCTCATATGTCACGTGATACATTGAGATCTAACATAAAAACAGTGTCTTTAATTTAACAAAATTAGCTGGCCAATTATAA
>MU688315.1:7580-20620 GCA_026770625.1 Nicotiana glauca | reverse complement strand
TTCTTATGTGCAAACTTTGCTCGTCTACTCCTACTCTTCTTAAAGTCACAACTAAGCAAGGCCGGGAACCACACTAGTGGATCTTGAGGGGTGCCTAACACCTTCCCCTTGAGATAATCTCAAGCCCTTACCCGATCTTTGGTTTTCTTTCAAAATCTTCTTCTTTTCTTTTAAAGTGTCCTAATGCACTATAATCATTAGGTGGCGACTCTCCAAAATCCATAACCCAATTCCCCAAAAAAAGGGAATAGAAGAGTCATTTCATCCATAATGTTGAAACCCGTTTTTCGCCTTAGAAAAACGAGGGCATTGACAGCATGGCGACTCTGCTGGGGATTTCTTTTAGGCTTTTACCATTACTTGCTTTTGTGACTTTATTGCTTACTTAATCGCATTTATTTCCTGTCCTTGATTATTTCATCACAATTACTAACTTGACTCTTCATGCCTTTTCTTTCCTTTAATTGCCTTCTTTATTGCTTTATTTCGATACTGTTGTAATTTCGACCAAGCATTGTAATCATTTATCTTATGAACTTGAAAATACATATAATTTGTTTCATTATTTTAATTGCATCTCTCAGCATCATATTCCATTCGTTTCAAAATAAATCCTATAGCAACGCTTATAATGAGTGGTTGCGCCCTTCCGATATTATAAACCCCCTAAATGTGGCAAAGGCATATTTGCGGTAAAACCAGTCAATCAACGGTGTAGTCGACGGTTCCGCGCCTTTCCCTCTTGAGTTGTCCGCTCAAGGGTACTTTGTCTAGCACTTCAAAAGTAGAAACTTTATTCCATTAAACTGTGCATGCATCATAGTCAAGCTTAGACGAGTCAGTTATGTTGTCCGCATAATGACTCATTAAGACAGCCTAAACCAAAGTCCATCGGGTTTCCTGAAACCCAAACGGACACCTTCACGTTATGTGTGTGAGCACGTGATTTTTGCCCTATATGAGAATTACTCCCAAAAATTCAAAATAAAATAGTTTTGTGTTGTGTGTGATTTTCTGTGAATTTGGTGTAATTTCTTAATTATTATTTGCATTTTTGTCTCTGCGTGTTTATTTGTTAAATTAATATAAAACACAAAAATATATTGCATTTACACTTAGGTTTTATTAGGAGTAACTTTTTGTTTTTGTTTTACAAAAATAAAAATCACCAAAAAAATAATACACTTTACATTTAGCGTTTAAAGGTCTAGTTGTGTGATTTGTTTTTTAATTAATATTTAATTGTGTGTGTTATTGTTAGTAGAAGATAATTAGTATTTTACAAGTTAATTTGATGTTATAATGTAATTTAGAATTTTGGCTTTTTAATAAATTAGGATTTAAAAAAAAAAGGAATGGAAATCAAGGAGGAAATCGGACCAGGCCCATCCCAAAACTAGCCCAAATGTTACCCCCTACCCGGCCCAAGATGGCATGTCACCATGCCCAGCCAGACGACGTCGTTTCGCCGTGCCCCATCCTGACCGTTGATCTTATTTGATTAACGGTCCAAATCTCCCAACCCTACCCGTCTGACCCGTTACCAAACCAAACCCGGTCCATCCACTTAACCAAAACGACCTCATTTCACATGGGGAATGATCACAACCGTTAAATTTTCAAGATCCAACGGCTCACGATAATTCATCCGTTTTAATATACCAAAGGACAAAAAATCGAAAAACACTAACCCTAATTCATTTCTTCATCTTTAAACCTTCAGAGAACCTCCGCGGCCCTCCACCACCGGAAATTGCCTCACGGCGGTTTCGGTGGCCCAAACGCCCCCATCCTTACACCACTTAACCCTCGCGACCTCCTCTTCCCAACCTCATGCTTACTTTCCCTCGAATCAAGCCCGGATGTTTCGAATCTTGATTTCAATCTAAGAACCCTAGCCGCCGCCACAAAACCCCGGTGGCGGCGGCGCCTCCCTTTGACTCCAAACCCACAATCCACCGCCCCTAGGCTTCCCCCATCCCATAACCACCTCCATTTCCCTTCAAACCCCACCCCAATTCTCCGAACACCAAAAGCAATAGGAGCCCTTGATTTTTAACTCGAAGTTCGAACGTGGTCTGTGAGGCGTCGTTTGGTTTGAATCAGAGTTTAGCCGAGTGCTCTCATGTTGAAAACACATGGTTAAACTTTATTTCAACCCAAATATGAAAGAGAGGCGATAGGCAGTTTCGTTTGTTTGGTCCGCCATGATTTTCCAGGTACTTGTTTCTCAATTCTTTCTTTTTTCATTTGTTTATCTGTTTGGTTTTGTCTCAGTTCCATTATTTGGGGTTAGTTTTCTTCTCCTTCATTTCTATTTGATTCTGTGATTGAACTGGGTCAGCTCTGTTCTTAAGTGTCTGAGTTATTTCTTCCTTCTGTTTTGGTTGCTGTTAAGGTCTGATTACATGTTAGTTTAGTTCGTTTGATTTTTCTATTATTTTTCTGTTAGTTCTATCCATCTTCAGTAGACCTTTTATTTGGTCGAGTTCTTCTACTTATTCGTTAATTGTAGTTATTGTGATGAATTATGTGTTTAGTTTGTTTAAAGTCGTCAAAGTAGTTAGTTCATATTTGATTCCCTGTTCTATCCCAAGGTCATGAATCAACATGTTTGTTTACTCTGTGTTGGTCATCTGTCTTAGCTCGTATAGTCGATGAAATAAGTGTCGTCAACTGAAATCATCTGAAAACTAGAGAAGCATGAGTTGGCTCAGTCAGTGTAATTACTAGCATGTTTTTCTCGTATGTGCTAAGACCTCTATTGATATGCTTTGTTCAGTATTGCTTCGTTTCTTTGCTTGCTTTAGCTGATGCTTCTGCTCAGTTGGTTTTTGATTTGGTCAGGTTTGGTTTACCAGACTGACCAACTCACTCCTCTTGAACTTGCACCCTTCTGCCCATTTGGATTGAAACTTAGAGTTGGTTATTAGCTGGAGTCTAATGGGATCACAGGGTTTAGTTTAAGTGACATGCCAATTGAACACTCAATGCACCTTTAAACGAATGAATAAATTAATTGAAAGGGCTGTCTATTAGTGCAAAATACATCCTGGCAATGACACTAAGTAATGGGAAGTCAGAAACTAACATCAGTTAACATTTAAAAAGTGCAATACACATGGGATAGACTAGTGGAACCTGCTGGACAGCAGTGTGTTCCACCAGTTCTGAACTTCAAGAGCATTTTAATAGTTAAAACCCATACTTAGGCAATTGAAAGTGAAAAACAGAGGGAATAAGATGGGGATTTCAGTTCTAAAACATTTTAAAAATAGGCTGCAAGGCTGTTAGTTTAGGTTTATAAAAGAAGGAAGTTTTCAGAACATAAGGAAGAGGAAAAAAAAACATCAGTTTTACAGTTTTTTTACCATCAGCTTTGGATTTTCTTTTAACCATCAGTTTGGATAGTTTTTTTTAGCCATCAGTTTTTCAGAGTTTTGGAGAGGAATTCTTGAGTCTTAAGAGTCTTTTTCAGACAGTTTTTAGCCTATCAGCTTGAAGCTTAAGAGTTCTCTTCGAGTTTCTGATTTCCAGTCCTTGAAAAGTTCTGTCCAGCTTTGGGAAAACCATAGGTTCAGAGATTAGAACAAAAGACGTACATCCTGGAAAACAGACCATATACATTCTGAAATACACACTGGGAATAGATACCATTCTGTAATACAAAACAGTAGAGAAAAGCTAAAGGAAAATACTATTCCATTAACCTTGTCGCTCGGTTTAAGTCTGCTCTGTTTTTCAGTTCATAAGGTTTCTTTTGAGTTTACTTAAGCTCTGTTTCGTTTGCTGGTTGGTTTTGAAGTTCTGTTGTTCGGGTTTTCTCAAGTTCTCTATGGGTTTGATTTCTTTCCTGAGATTTCAATCTATTCCCTAGGCTGCCTACTACAGTTTCATAGTGGCTTTAGTTGTTTGCTGGGATCTGTTGCTGATGTGTTTGTTGTTTGCTTGTTGTTGAGCTGTTTACTGATCTCTCTTCCTCCATTTTTCTTTGCCTTCGAATTCCAGGTATGCATTCGAAACGCAACTGATGTAATTGCTTGAACTGAGAGAACGGATTTTGAAATGAAGTGCTATCTCGGAAATCATAGTTAAAATAGATATTGTTTTTTTTTTCATTCATGTCTACCTAGTTTTTGCTTTAGCATGTGTAAATTGGAATAAACTTTGCCATGTTTGGATTGTTATAATTTAAACTAGGACTGTTTTAGACTACAATGGAATTTGTATTATTAATTCAAAACATTGAGAGCATGGCTGGTTCACTTAGCTTTTAGTTTCGAATGCATAGAACTCGAATACGTTTCAAATCGGAAATTAATTCCAAACCCGACATGTATTTAGTTGTTAATAATTGACCATTATGTATAGCTTAATCCTCACGATGCATTAGTCAAGATATGCTTCACGATAAGGTTCCGGTTATTCCTTTAATCGTTTGCTCCATGTTGATCAACTAGGAAGAATAATTTAAGTAATGAGTCCAATGCTCCCGTATCATGTTTATAGACACGGCATTGAGGATTAATTCGGTTTTTGAACTAGTGTTAATCCGAAACGTAAGGTAATCATGGCTATATGTTAAAATTATTTGAACAATGCGTGTTTGCATGAAAGCTATGACTAGGACAAATGAGGATCACATATAATCAAGCTCTCAATAGTCCCTTTTGAAGCATGACTTGAAATAACCCTGTTGCAAATTGGGCCGTTTCTGTTTAAAATTTAAATATGCAAATTTAACGGCATAGAGCGGTATTAGAATTGATGGAAAGCACATAGTTTATAATATGTATTAAAATCAGATATTTTGGCCATTTACAATAGTTTAAGCGACCGTTCTAGAACCACGGGATTCGGGGGTGCCTAACACCTTCCCTCGAGTCAACAGAATTCCTTACTTAGAATTTCTAGTTCGCAGACTTCATTTGGAAAGTCGAAATTTCCTCGACTCGGGATTTAAATAAATCGGTGACTTGGGACACCTTAATTTATTCCAAGTGGCGACTCTGAAATAAATAAAATAATCACGTTTCGAATATTGTCACTTAAATTGGAAAAACTCCTTTATACAATCCCTCGAAAAGGGAGCGCGCCAAAAGGAGGTGTGACAATGTGCATTTATTTGGAGAACTAATTGCCTTTGATAATTATTGATTTAAATAGTCGAGTCTGGTGGGGTTAAGGTCCTAACATTTTGTTTTGCAGAAAATGAGGCACAAGGTCCCAGATTCGGTATGGTATCCAACATCCACCCTAGGTTGCTAAGTTGGTAGGAAGATCTTCATGGCAGTGATCAAACCCTCGTCCGCAAGTACTTAGGGAATTTGCCCTCACTTCTGGAAATCCAACCCAACAACAAGAACATTGAGGCTGCCACTTTGTTTTGGGATGGTGATCGATCAGTGTTCCGTTTCGGGGACTTGGAGATGACCCCTTTTCTAGAAGAGATAGGGGGCCTAGCTGGTATCCCTTGGGAGACTCCGGGTTTGCTTATGCTATTGTTAGGGATGCGCGAGTTGATGCAGCTGTACGAGGGAGGCAAGAGTACCGAATCTGGGGAAGGTCCTTCTGGGACCAAGTAGTTAGGATTTTTACTCTTCTGCTTCCTTAAATGTAATAAGGCCACTGGCCATTAGTGACATCTTTTATCATTCAGTTGTTTCGAGACTCGTCTTGTTTTATTAATAAAATGAGGCATTTAGCATTATAAGTTCTCCAAATTTAATTTTTCTCTAGGCCTACCTCGGGCACAACGAGGCACCCAAATTAGGAAGCGATTTATATTCCCGCACAATGTATTTAAATATTGCAATATTATTTATCAGAATTCGCACTAACTTTTTACATTTTTGTTTTTGTTTTATTTTTATTCCCCTTCCTAAAGGTTAGTTCGTGAATTCTGGCACCATTAGCATACTCAACAAGATCCAAGGGTCCTCCACCTCCTCCTCATCCTCCTCCTCCTCCTCATCCTCCTCCTCCTACCAGAAACAAGAACAACGGCAAAATGGGAGATACAAGCACTAGGAAGGAACTTGAAGAAACTTCTCAGAATGCTGCAATCACCAAGGAGACTGCTGCTCATCTGGAGCAAACTTTTCTAAGATTCCGAGAGGAATTAGACCAAGTTAGAAACTGGGCAAGCCTGTCAATCACTGTTGCCACTCCCGATGTTAACACCCAGAACCCCGCACCACCACAAAACATCCCACAACCTCCAATGCAACCCACTCATAACACTCCACTGCACATTCCTGAACCACAAAACACTACAAAAGACCATAACACTCCAATCTGTGTGGACACTATGCCGCATTACTGTAAGGCCCCAAAATTTTTTTTCGAGTAATTTAAGATTTCGCCGTGCCAAGGTAGGCTAAATTATTTTATCTCGTGTGCAAATAAGGATTTATGATATTATGGATATCAATTGGATATTTTAATAAGTTTATAAGTCTTATTATAAGTGATTTGGGGTCTAAGGAGAGGCCTAAGTACAACCCAAGTTGGAAAATTGCATATTAGACGAAATCTGTACATGAGTGCGCACAAGACCTCACTTTGAACGATCATATCTCCAGTTATATTAGGAGTTGTGTTAGGATCAACCTATCAAATTAAAGCCCTTTGAGTCTAGTTTCCAACGCAACAAACCGTTCGTCATTTGGAGGTGTATACAGAAAGTTATGATCATTTTACTCGTAAGGTGTCGCATGCGCGAAAACGTGCGCGAACTTTACTTCGCGCGTACTTCGCGCATCTGAGGCAGAATGCTCAGAAAAATGCGCGAAGAAATGCGCGAAATGTCAAAACTTCGCGCATCTGGGCAACACTTCGCGCACCTGGAAGGTTTTAATACCCCTAAAGACCGGAAATAAGATATTTTGAGATATCTCTCAAGGGTAGGGTTCTCTCTACACCCCAACTCGACCAAGGCATCAAATTGCACACCTAAGGTGAGTTTTAAGTGTGTTTTCATGGTGATTTCACTTCTCAATTACTAGTTACAACATGATTTTGGTTGGATTTCATAGGATTTCTTCAAAACCTCAAGAACACCTCAAGTGTGGATTCTTAAAATTCTTACTACAAGAGGTATGTCTATCATCTCTAACTACTCTATGGTGATTATTCATGTAAGATAGATACATTAGAACTCATGGGAGGGTGATTGGGAGCCATAGGTGCCTAACCTAGGTTATGTTGGTATTGTAGAGGTTGTGAGATGGGTCATTGAGGTATGATTCTTGGTATAGTAGTACTATGTATGCATGCATGTGCAAATAGGGTTGTGGGAAGATTGATGAACATAAATAGGTAAAGATTGGGTTTTGGAATGAAGGAAAATCTTGTAAAAGAGTATTAAAAATCAAGACGCCCAACTAGTGTTTGATAAAATGCTGCAAGGAGCTGAAACCATGAATGCCTTCCTAATTTGTGTTTAATTTTGCTATGTTTCAAGTAGATTGGGATTGCTAGAATTTCCGAAACGTCGTAGTAACTTAAGGAAAGCTTAAACGAGGTATGTATGGCTAACTTTGATCCTTGTGAAATCGCCTTGTTTGGTGTACAAATTATTTGGTATGTGATAGCTACGTGAATTGTTGTGAAATTCTTGTGATTGAGTTGTTGGGTGTTTGATTGGTTTGATTATGTGTTATGTGGTATGAGTTGTGAAACGAATGATAAAGAGGAAATCGAAAATGATGAAATTGGGAACAGTGGTAGTAATGACATATTTGGCTTCTTGTGGGAAATTAATGAAATGACTTGAATTGCTTTTGAAATGTTGAACACAATGGGGTTGGTACTGTTGGCTATGAAAACACTTGTAACATTGTTGTGGCTGTGACTTGAAAAGTATTGTAGTAACGTGAAACACTTGTGAATTGTGGAATTTAACGGAAATAGTATTGATGGTTATGGGAACACTGGTGAACCATTGTTGTGACTCCTAAGTGAAATGTTGTTGTGATCTTTGTGAATTGCTTATTGTCAATGTTGTGATCTTTGTGAAGTGTTCTTGGTTGTTGTTGTGATTGTTGTGATTTGAAACTGTACGGTGGGATCGGGTTGCACGCCGCAGCACAACTTGATATATTATGGGTTGGGGTGATAAGGGTGGCCGAGGTAATAAGGGTGGAAAGCGATCGAAATCGCCATGGAAATCGATATGTGTACCAATTGTGAAATCATTGATGAGGCATTGTGAAAGGAGACAGCAGGAGAGTTTGTAACTTGTGGGGCACTGATTGTCCCTTTGTTTGGCTTGATTGTGCCTTCCATGTGTGTTTGGTTGTTGCTTCTATTGTTGTTTTCTACTTGTATATGGGATGAGGACTTCTTGAAAACAGAGTTAAGTGTTGAAAACTTGTTTGGCTTATCTTGTTATTTCTTTTCATATTTGTTGGTTGTTTCTATTACCGTGACTTACTTGTCTATGGCTTGAGTTTACTTGGGACAAAGCTTGTTCATACATACCAGTACAATTCTAGTGTACTGACGTCCCTTTTGCCGGGGGCGCTACATTCGTGTTATGATTGTAGGTGGATCCGTAGCAGGTACTTCAGTTCATTGGCAGTAGCACTCCTTCATCTTCCACTGGGCGTTTTGGTGAGCCTCTTTCCTCTCGGGGCCCTGTGTGGCTCATGCCACTTCTATTTCAGAGTCTTATTTTGGTTTCGTGTAAGGTATAGCCGAAGCCTTGTTACCGGCGAGTACTGTATTATCCTGTCATATCTTAGAGGCTCCGTAGACAGTAAATGTGGGTTATGAACTTATGTATTGTATTGTCGGGTAATGTGAGTTGTAAGCCTTGTTTAGTAATCAACTATGATGTGTATGTTTTGTAAAAGGGTGATTTAAATTATAAAGTGGTTAATCCCTTGTTTGATAAGTAATGAAAAATATAGGGTAACACGTGGGATAGGAAAGGCACCCAGGTCCGCTTGACTGGGGATACCCGGTCGGGCGCCGGTCATGTCCCTCGATTTGGGGCGTGACAATTACAGTCAGCCAATCATCAGTGCAGTCGAGTCAGATGACAAGAGCTCCCTCATTCAGAATTTGGCCCTGAGATCAAGAAGTTGACTAGCCGGGTCCAAGGTTTCAAAGGTAACAAAGGTGTCGAAGGGTTGAATTATGAAGATCTCTGTGTTCAGCCAGATATTGAGCTCCCGGAGGGGTACAAACCTCCCAAGTTTGAAATGTTCGATGGCACAGATGACCCCAGGGTCCACTTGAGAATGTATTGTGACAAGTTGGTAGGAGTCGGAAGGGACGAGAAGATCCGCATGAAGTTGTTCATGAGGAGTTTGACGAGTGATGCTTTATCCTGGTATATTAGCCAAGACGCGAAGAAATGGACTAGTTGGGTGAACATGGCGTCTGAATTTATAGATCGGTTTAGGTTCAACACTGAGAACGCACCAGATGTGTTATATATCCAGAATCTCAAGAAGAAGCCCACAGAGACCTTTCGCGAGTATGCTACTCGTTGGAGGTCAGAAGCTGCTAAGGTCAGACCGGTCTTGGAGGAAGAACAAATGAACAGGTTCTTTGTCCGTGCTCAGGATCCATAGTATTACGAGAGGCTGATGCTAATAGAGGGCCAAAAGTTCTCCGACATCATCAAGTTGGGATAAAGGATCGAAGAAGGCATCAAAAATGGTATGGTCACTAACCTCGAGGCATTGCAAGCTACCAATAAGGCTTTTCAGTTTGGTGGATCCTCGAAGAAAAAGGATGTGAATTCTGTAATGGCTGCGCAAAGGAACAACACCCCTATGAAGTGCCAAACCTATCCCTCAGCTCCACTCACATATCAACCTACCCTAAACTACCAAGCACTATCACCCACTTACCAAATTCCACCACCTGCTTACCAATCACCTCTACAACCCACATATCAGCCCACCATATAATTCCCAACCTTCCCACTACCCATCACCTCCCACCCGCCAGAACTTCCTCGACCTAGACCAAACTTCGACCGCAAACCTCCTAGATAATATACCGCCATAGCCGAGCCAATTGACCAATTATATGAAAAACTCAAAGCAGCTGGTTACGTTACCCTTATCCCAGCCGTAACTCCAGAAAACCCTTCCCAGTGGATCAACCCAAACAAGACTTGCGCATACCATTCCGGGATGAAAGGCCATACCATCGACGAGTGTCGCTCGTTGAAAGACAAGATTCAGAATCTGATTGACAACAAGATCATTATAGCAAAGGAGCCCGCTCCTAATGTCCGCAACAACCCTCTGCCTGACCACAAGGGTGGAGGCATCCACATGATCGAGATCGAAGATGATTGGGACCCCAAGGGGTCAATCGGTTTGATAGCTGAAGGAGACGAGCCTAAGAAACCAACAGTTACTCTCAACCCCATTGTTGTCCAGATGCAGCCCTCTGAGGGCGATGTGGTAAATGTGTCTGTACCACTCGAGTTTGAAGCACCTCCTGCAAAGGCGCCAAAACCAATTGAGGTTGAGTTCGGGGTTCTAAAGGCGCCTACACCATTTGAAGTCACTATGTTACCTCCCAAGGCACCAATTCCAGTCTCCATGATAGACGTAACCCCGTTCAAAACAAATGCACCTTGGGATTACACCGCTGAGGCTAGAAGGAAGGGAAAGATATATACTGGGGAGGCAATTGCCGCACATGGCATGAACAGGACAGGCAGGGTGTACACCCCGGAACACTTGGCTGAGTCCAGCAAGCAAGCCTCCGGGCGGGCTGTTGAAACTGGACCCAATGACCTTTGGAGGAAGGTACAGGCCAAAGAGTACTCAGTCGTCGAGCAACTAAATAAAACGCCAGCACAGATTTCTATTCTGGCTCTTCTACAAAGCTCTAATGCACATAAAAATGCCTTAATGAAAATACTGAGTGAAGTTTATGTTCCCAGCAACATAACAAGAGGCGAAGTGGCAAACATGGTGGGGAGGGTACTGGAAAGACATAAGATCACCTTCCACGAAGATAAACTACCGCCAGAAGGACTTGGTCACAACAAAGCGTTGCACATCATTGCGCAATGCGAGGATCACTTTATCACCAGAATTCTAGTCGACGGAGGATCCAGCCTCAACATTTGCCCATTGGTAACTCTTAGGACGTTGGGTAAGGGATTGCACAAGATCAAAGATGGGGCTATCAGTGTCAAAGATTTTGATGGATCTCAGAGGTCCACCATTGGAGAAATTAGCTTATGCCTGCAGATGGGACCCACCTGGTTCGATGTTGAGTTCCAAGTCATTGACGTACCAGCGTCCTACAAATTGTTGCTAGGATGACCCTCGATCCATGCCGCTAGGTCTGTGCCGTCAACTTTGCATCAGGCTGTAAAATTTGAATGGAATCATCAGGAAGTAATCATCCATGGCGACGGTAGCAACTCTATATATAGTCGCCAAGCCATCCCGATGATCGGAGGTAGAAGGAAAATCGGTGGAGAAACATACCATCACATCGAGCGAGTCAACGCCATAGATAAAGATAAGTGGTAGGATAACAAAATTGAGAGCATTCTGAATTGGAACGGATACGAGCCCGGAAAAGGGACTTGGCAAGAATCTCCAGGGCATCACCAAGCCTATTGAAGAAGCATGGAACTACTTTTGGCCTGGGTTATGAATACATCTGGGAGGATTTCAACGACTAGTCGCCACCATGGAGCGGTCCCTACTACCCACTGGAGCACCCTCTACCTCAGTTGGAGCAGACCTTTCAGCCAGCTGATGTCATATATGGATCAGAGGAGGATGAGACACTGGCAGCAATGAAGAACCTGTTTCTGGATGACAATATGGATTGTTGTGTTATCTTCAAGGAGGAAGGGGAGGAAGGCCCTTCCATTCAAGCTGTGAATCGAGTAGAACACCTCACCAATTGGTCAATCAGACCACCAGTGCTCGGAGAGCCTCGGGGTAGCAAGGCTAAACGACGCATATGCATCGCATTTTACTTTTAGTTGATTTTACTTTTCGCATTCTCTTTACTTTTGAAAAGAGCTCCGATGTTTCAGGCAATTATGAATTCAATCAAAAGCATTTTCCAAGCTTATCTTTATATTTCGCTCTCATTTATTTTCTCTACCATTTACTTTATTTTACAGAGCATTACTATTACATATCTTGATGATGAACCGACGACTGTAACTTGCGACGAGACAGTGCGACAAACGGACATAGATTCAGAAGAGGACAAAATACCAGAAGAGGTTGTCAGGGAGGTCGAGAATTTTGAGAATAGACCTAAGTCCAACCTGGAAGAAACTGAGGTCATTAACTTGGGAGATACAGAGAATATCAAAGAAACTTGCATCAGTGTTCACCTGTCGCCATCAGAAAAGGAAGAATATACGAAAATTTTAAAAGAATATGAGGACATATTCGCCTGGTCGTATGATGATATGACTGGTCTTAGCACGACCATTGTAGCTCACAAACTGCCAATAGATCCAGCCTGTTCGCTGGTAAAGCAGAAGCTCAGGAAATTCAAGTCCGACATGAGTTTGAAAATCAAAGAAGAGGTTACTAAGTAAGTCAAAGCCAAGGTTCTCAGGGTAGTAGAGTATCCGACATGGTTAGCCAACATCGTGCCGGTACCAAAGAAGGACAGGAAGGTTAGAATATGTGTCGACTACCGGGATCTCAACTGGGCCAGTCCCAAAGATGACTTCCCCTTGCCAAACATACTCATTCTTATCGACAACTGCGCCAAGCATGAGTTTCAGTCTTTTGTTGATTGTTTCGCTGGGTATCATCAGATATGGATGGATGAGGAAGATGCAGAGAAAACGGATTTCATCACGCCGTGAGGGATGTATTGTTACAAAATGATGCCATTTGGGTTGAAGAATGTTGGTGCCACCTACATGAGGGGCATGACCACTATCTTTCATGACATGATACATAAAGAAATCGAGGTGTATGTGGATGATGTCATCATCAAATCCAAGAAAGCTGCAGATCACATGGGAGATTTGAGAAAATTCTTCAACAGACTGAGGAGATACAACTTAAAAC
>MU688311.1:27272-38416 GCA_026770625.1 Nicotiana glauca | reverse complement strand
CCGAATCTAACCATAATCAGATTAATACCATCAACATAAG
The DNA here is from genome assembly GCA_026770625.1 of Nicotiana glauca. Taxonomy (NCBI): domain Eukaryota; kingdom Viridiplantae; phylum Streptophyta; class Magnoliopsida; order Solanales; family Solanaceae; genus Nicotiana; species Nicotiana glauca. The sequence continues at coordinate 38,376 of MU688311.1, read as the reverse complement.
CTAAAGAATCGAATTCCACAATAAAGACTACAAAACATACCAAAAATCTGAAATCGGCCAAAACCCGGCCCCCGGGCTCATGTCTCGGAATCAATCAAAAATGGAAGAATAATAATTCTCGTTCTCTCCCGAGTCTAACCATATAAAATTTGTCAAAATCAGACTCCGTCTGGTCTCTCAAATCCTCACTTAAAACTCTTCAAAACTCAAACCCTAACTCCCTCAATTTCACTTTGAAATCCTCAATCAAATCCCAAAAACAAAGATGGATTCATAAATTATAATCAAAATAGAGTAGAGAAAACTTACCCCAATTCATAAGCTGAAAGTCGCCTCCAAAATCGCCCAAATCCGAGCTCCCCTTCTCAAAATATGGCCGAATGAACAAACCCTAATTTTGTATATTTTTCTACCAGTTATTCTGCCTCGTTTTTCATATCAAACTATCCCGAAACTCGTATTTTATAACTCCAATAGATTCCTTACGAAATTCTAATCAAGTTAGGCTTTTGAATCACTCAATTTGACCTTATAATGAAGGAGATATGTAGGTTTTAATATTTGCAAATAGTGCAGATTTTTAAATACGCTGCTGGTGGCAATTTCGTAATTAAACTGAAAAATCTGACAACATAATTTTTAGTAAAATGACCATCAAATCCTCATACAATATCCAAATTAAATGATTCTTTTTGCTACGGGTCCATAATTACAATACGGATCTAATGCTTCAATCAAAAATGAAATCGGATCTCATTTGTTCAATATGCTATCATTTATGCTTGAAGATACGGCGTCGAAACATAAGAAAAACGAGCGCAACACAACTCAAACCTATTCAAAACTCATCCGAGGCCCTCGAGACCTCAACCAAAAATTCTAACAAGTCATATATCACTATCTGAACTTAGTCAAACCTCCGAAATACCCAAAACCACACCAAAATACCAAATCAACCTCGAATTCAAGCCTAAGAACTTCTAAACTTTCAATTTTTGCCAATTCAAGCCTAATTCTACCACGGACTTCCAAATTATATTCCTGACATACTCCTAAGTCTAAAATCAACCAACGAAGCTAATCGAATCATAAAAAATCCAAATCCAAATTTGTTTACTCATAAGTCAACTTCCAGTTGACTTTTCTAACTTAGGTTTCTAACTAAGAGACTAAATGATCATTTCACTCCAAAACTACTCCAAACCCAAACCTACCAACTTGATACAACTCAACACAGCTGAACAACACAATAAAAAAATAGAAATGAGAGAAAAGGGGCTACAAATCTTAGAACGACTAACCGGGTCGTTACAGGAGGTGGCCTATATACTTTCCTTGCCACCCAGCTTGTTGGGGGTTCATCCGTTATTTCATATATCTATGCTCCGAAAGTATGTTGGGGACCTGTCTCATGTGTTGGATTTCAGCACAGTTCAGTTGGATGATGATTTGACCTATGATGTGGAGCCAGTGGCCATTTTGGGTTGTCACGTTCGGAAATTGAGATCAAAGGATATAGCTTCGGTGAAGGTGCAATGGAGAGGTCGGCCCGTGGAGGAGGCTACTTGGGAGACCGCACGGGAGATGCGGAGCAGATATCCTGACCTATTTGAGACTTCAGGTATGTTTCTTGACCTGCTCAATGACGAGCGTTTGTTTAAGCTGGGGAGGATGTGAAGACCTAACCCGTTGTCTCATGTGTTACCACCTTGTTTCCCCCATTTTATGCTTCTTCATGTTTCACTATCGACATTTGGTGAGTTAGAGTTGAATTGGGTTGGTTTTGGTAGAAAATGAGACACTTAGTTTCTTTAAGGAAGACTTGTTTTGAAAAAGTCAATCGGATGCTGACTATTGAGTTAGAGGGCTCGAATTTGATTCCCGATGATTCATTTAGCTTCAGAGGATGATTTGTGACTTAGGAGTGCGATCAGAATTAATTTTGGAGGTTCGGTGTAGAATTAGGCTTGAATTGGAGAAGTTAGTATTTTGGCGGATTCCAGTTGGTAGGTGAGATTTTGATCTAAGGGTCGGAATGGAATTCCGAGAGTTGTAGTAGCTTCGTTAGGTGATTTTAGATGTATGTGTAATATTCCAGGTCATTCGGAGGTACTTTGGTCGGGTTTTTGATCAAATGTGTATTTCGGAAGTTTTCAAAGAACTTAAGCTTGAATCCGATGTGATTTGATGGTTTTAGCTTTGTTTGATGTGATTTGATGATTGGAACAAGTTTGAATGATGTTTTGGATGTGTTGGTGGTTTTGGTTGAGGTCCCGGAGGCCCCGGGGTGATTCCGGATGGTTAACGGAAGTTTTTCTAGTACTTGGGCTGTGTAGAAAATTGCAGATCAGTGTTAAAGATATTTGTTCTATGCGATCACATGAGTAGAGCTGCGGTCGCATATAAGGATTTTGGGGGCATGGTCAATTGTTCAATGCGATCGCGTGGCAGTGGTGCGATCGCACAGAGGAAAATTGGTAGCTTGGATTTTTGTTCAATGTGGTCGCATGGATGTATATGCGATCGCACAATTTAAGTTGTCTGGTTAATGTGATCGCGGGGTCCCTTATGCGATCGCATAGGGTCAAAACAGAGATAAATATTTTTGTGCTATGCGATCGCAATAGCTTTTATGCGATCACATAGAGGAAATATGGGTTGGACAGAAGGGTTTTTAATAACATTTCTTCAGCGAAGATTAGGCCATTTCCTCCATTTTTGAGCAACCTTGAGAGCTTTTGACGAGGATTGAAGAGGGTTTTGACTGGGAATCGATTGGAAGTGAATCCTATGGCCTAGAAACATTATTTTATTGAAGAATCAACCCTTAAATTCATGGAAATTTGATTAAAAATGGAAGAACTAGGGCTTGACTTTTGAAATAAAAATTTGGGATTTCAGGGAGCATTTATGCTCGGATTTTGGTAAATTTGATATGTATAGACTCGTGGCGGGATGAGGAATTCGGTGATATAAATTTTATAATTTTTCAAGAAGTGAGCCAGGGGCTCGGGTTTTTCCAACTTCGTGATTTTTGATAATTTTCGAGTCTTTTTGATTGAGTTATGCTCCTTTAGCCTATTGTAATATATTCCTTGTGGTTTTGATCAGATTCGATGCATGAAGAGGTCGATTCGATAGGAAAAGGCATAGCGAGCTTGATTTTTGACCGACTTGAGGTGAGTAATAGATTTAAATGATGTCCTGAGGGTTTGAAACCCCGAAATTTCACATTGTACGCTATATTGAGGTGAGACGCCCGCTCTATGACGAGTGCGGGTTCGTTTGTGGTTGGGGATTGTGACTTGGTCCGTACTGAGTGATGTTTATATAGTGTTTTCGATTGAGACTTGTTGGGAAATCATCCTACTTGGATTAAATTGTCATATTTGGGTTTTGTGCCGATTATTTGAACCCTTTAGGGATTACTATCACTGTTTTCACATTATTTGACTTGTTAATTGATTTCAGTCCTAAGTTTAAACACTGTTTTGAAATGCACAGCTATTTTTCTAAGATTTGAAAACTTGAACACTGTTTTACTGATATTTTGAGCTGAGAACTTATTATTTTAATATTGCCCAAGAGTCTTATGTGAATTCCTAAATTGAGCATGGATCTGGCTGCGCACTGCATTGGTATTATATTAATATTGAGGCCGAGAGCCTGTTGGTGCCACTAGATGGCCTGATGATTTTCCTTTGGGCTGTAGGAGCCCGTCCGGAGTCTGTACACACACCAAGTGAGCGCTGTCGACGTTAAATGGATGGGGCTGCATGCCGCAGCGGGTACTAGAGTGTGCTATTCTATATGTTGCATTGCATTCATGCATTGATATTTCTCTGATTTTACTTGTCATAGTAGTTTTGTACTTTATTTCATCGGTGCGTTGCTTCATGATTAATTGTTCTGGACTGCTAGTTATAGATTATTTTGTTTTATTCCATAATTTCTTACTCTCAGCCTTTATTTATGTTTATTACTCACTGGGTCGGAGTACTCATTACTCCCTGCACCTTGCGTGCAGATCCAGGTATCCCACAGGCTGAGTGAGGACTTGATTAGCAGCACAACATCATTCGGGAGCATCGAGGTAGCTGCCTGGCATTTGCAGCCTTGATCTCTCCCTTCTATCTCTATCCTTTTGTTCCGTATTTTATCTTAGACAGACTTGTATTAGGTGAATATTCTATATTAGAGGCTCGTGTTCGCGACACCGAATTCTGTTGTGCAATGTTATGTTATTTTATTTAGACTTCCGCAGGCTCTATTATAAAAATAAGAACTTGAATGTGATGACTTAGTAACATTTCCTGTGTTAATTATTTAAAAGTTGAGTAAGGATTTGAGTTAATGCTGTATACGGTCGGGCTTGCCTAGCAGTGTGTTGGGCGCCATCACGACCGGGGTTGGGGTCGTGACAGGCATTGCTTGGGAATTTCATTGTGTGAACACTTGGTTCAAGAGCATGAGATCTTTCGGAGCAAAAAATGGAAGGTTCAGTGGTGGATTTTGGAGTATTTGCTGGTTTGGGTGGTGTGGAATGTTCCACATTTGTTGCATGTTGTTGACTAGGTTTGGATTCATTGATGGGGCTAGTAGTTGAAGAATATTATTCATCCACGTTTGTTTTACATAATCGTTCATGGCTAAACTTATCCCTTCTGAGATCAGTTGGGCTAGGAAATGAGTGTTCTGGATGATGAGTATAGATTCCTGCCTATTGATCTCCACGTAGAAGGTTGATCTCCACGTAGAAGGTTACTGCATGGCCCTGTAGCCCTAGTTCTACCCATGATTGTGGGATATGATTGGGTGGGCTTGGTGGCTGAGCATAAATCACCGGATTTGTGTAGAGTTGGGGTGGGAGATTTGGAAGGTTATTCATGTTTGAATTGCGAGAGAGATGAATTAGTTGAATTAGACGATATCTCCTCCGTAGTGTTAGTGGAGTTCTAGCCATGTTTATGAACTATTGTGTTTATAGGAGGAGTGGTAGTAAGGTGATTGGGGATGTCACTAATGGTTGCTTCTGTTTGCTTAACTTGGGTAGGTTGTTGCGTGTGGTATATATCAATATATTGCATAGATATATCCTCCGCCACTTGTCCACATTTGTATTCCAAGTGTTTTATGAATGGTTGGTCGTGGGGGTTGGGACATGCATGCAAGAAGAGAGTGTTATCGTTGGTATTAATTAGGTTAATAGGATTTATAGGGTATTTGATTATGTCATTGGTTGCCCGATTGGTTGTGTTAGTAATAATATCCCTTTCCATAGAGTTAAGCAAGTGATTTTCTGTACTAATTATGACAGGATTTGGTGCCACGTCTGCGACATTTGTCACGTGGACAACAACTTGTTCTTCATGCGAAAAACTAGATTTTTGATTTTCTTTATTGATTTCCATATTTCCTAAAACCTTGTGCTGCTTCACTGGTTTGGCTAAACTGCTTTCTCCCTCATCATTTTATTTTCCCACTTGATTATTATTGGTAGAATTTTTTCCATTATTAAGGACAGATTGTAGTTTGCTAGGTCGAGTATTTGGGGAATTAGTTAAAATCTGTTTGTTCATATAACTTAAACGTTGAGTATTGAGGTACTTACCTGACACGACATCAAAGATACGACTATTTATACTTGGTGAAAGATTTGCACTGGCCTTGTGCATGCGTTGATTGGCCATTTTTGCTTTTCCTTTCCTAGGGAAGGAGATTGTCAGCCATTCCCCTTCTTGCTCAGTGCTTTATATTGGTGGTTCAATATCTGGTTTGCTTTTCGGTGGTGCAATTGGTGAGATGCCTTGTGGGCAGCGCATGCTTATGTGTCATAGCTTGCCACATGTTTTGCATAGGATGTCGTTTCCTTCATATAAAATAGGTTGTTTGTGCTGCCCAATTAGGAGATAATTTTGTACTGGTTGGTTGAGGGGCAATTCCACACACAGTCTAGCATACCTTCCTCTTAACGTAGTTGAAGTGCATGCATCAACTTTAAGCAATTTGCCAATGCAGTTGCCTATTCTTGATAGAATTATTCTATCATAAAACTTCGTGGGTAACTGGGGAAGACAAACCCACACAACTGTAAAACTTTGACGTGCCTCTTTGGCCACAAAATTTGGCACCCATTTTTGGGTAGAAAGAAAAAATCCATTAAAAATTAGGGGTCATTGTGCAGTATTTTAATCATGTTTCCTTCTCTGACCAATTTGACAGTGTAATAATCTTCCTCAGGATCAATGAGAGGAAAGTTCTTATTAATATTCCATAAGTCTTGTAATTTTTTTTAAGGTAATGATGCACCAGCCTTTTACCTATAAGTTTTATGATAACTGAGAATTTTCAAGGATTGTATATACGATTAATATCCTCCTCAGCTAGATTTATTCGCTTCAAGTCGGTTGTTATCTTCCCTGAGCTCGTGACATCCAATTCTGTTTGCTGTATTTCCATAGGCTGGATGGAATGTTTTCAGCTGCTGGAGTGATGTTGTTTTTGATGAAGAACTCATCATGTAGGAGTTTTTCCTTGTATAATGGTGTGTTTGGGGTTGAGGATTGAATTTATCTGGTGGTTTTGGAGGAATGTGGTTAAGAGTAGTGGGTTGTTGCTTTAGTGAGAGGTCACTCATTCTCTCTCTAGACTCAACAAATTGTATACTTCGATAATTTTATAATAATATCTATATGTGTGACCCGCCATGTTAAAATGCCACATAGGCGCCATTTGGCATATATTAATGCCACGTGGAAGTTTACATAAGAGGAGGGCTAACATTTGTGAGAAGATTCTAGAGAAGTATGGACATTTCCTTAGGAAGAACCTAGATCTTTATGGATTTGCTAGGAAAGTACTTGGCCTTCTAGGCTTGTAGAGAATTCTAGAAAAAGCCCTTATCTTGTAAATATCAAGGACTTGTGTAATAATTAATATTTACATACTAGCCCCTAGGAGACTAGTATATAAAGGAGGCCATTCATTTATAATTCATCAAGCAAAATAATTTAAGTTCTCTCTAATATAAAGCTTCCTTTAACAATTCTCTTGTGTTCTTTCTTCCATTCTCTTAGCATTCTTGAGTGTAGTAAGGCTGACTTGGCATAGCAAGAACGTGAGCAAGTTGCGCAAGATCGTGAGCGAGTTGTTAAGTGCCGCACGTGTACTTAATTAATAACTAAGGACGTGACATATAGCTTGTTACTTGGAAACAAGAATATCATGAGTGAGTTTGAGAAGAAAACTCACGTCAAAATTTGGTGGAATTGAAGTGAAGTATTATATTGTCCTCTCTATAGTTTAATATCCTACTCTTTTTTATCTTATTTTTTGTTTCTTTTATGTGTCTTCTATATCTGGAAGAAGGTGGTAAAAAAATGTGATTGGTATAGATGAATTTCATGAGATAAGGATTTTTTTTTAAGATGGTCGTCCGATTCTTGGAGGAAAAGGGATTTTCCCTATATCAAGAGTAATGATTTTTACTTTTTGTTAAATAAGTGATGGGTAAGGAAAAGTCAGAAGAAAGGACAAAAAAAAAAAAAAAAAAAAAAAAAGAAAGAAAGGGAAGACCAAAAAAATGAGAAGAAAATTAGCATAACAAATAGCATTAGAACAAGGAGTAAGAAACTACCTCAATATTTCGAAATTAACATGAGTACCAAAAATACACGATAATTTTTGTTCCATACATTACTGTTTGAAAATATTTTTGAAGATGTTTGAAACTTTTAAAAACAAGGATGAACAATTATCTGAAATTAACTGATGCTAACGTTTGTTTCACTTTCCGATTTACCATTTTGACATAATTAGAGTTATTAGTATTTTGTCACCTTTTTGAAAAATATTTTGCTGGGGAAATTTCTAAGAATTTTTAAATATAATTTGTGTTTGATTAGTTTAGTTTTTACCCAAACAACAAACGGCTTTCTTTCTTTAGAATATATATATTTTTTATTTTTGAAAAAAATGTTTTGTTTCTTTGGTCAACAAAATAACTTCACAGTAAGAAGACATTTTCTTCTCCTTGATCTTATCACTTTAAGGGAGGAAAGACCTTTTGTGAAAATATGGATAAATTGTCTTCGAGAATAGACAAGTGAAATATCAAGAACTTACTAAAAAACTATTCTTTGTGAATTAATGTTGATTGCTATTAATAAAGAAGTAATCTAATCCCAAAATCAAGACTTTAAAATTAAAAGATATAACTAAAATCAGAATTTGATTAAATAAATATTTATTAAAAGAACAATTTTGTTAGGTGAAAAAAAGAAGAAGGATAATACCTAGCTAATTAAAAAGTTATTTTTGCTAAAGTAGAAGAATTCCTATATATATTCACTTAAATTCTTTATATCAATTTTAAATTAGATAAAGACAAAAAAAAACGCTTCTATTACTCCCTTTGCACTTGTACCAAACAACTAACAAAGAAAACTTTGAATCCTTTATGCGAAGGAAAAAATAAATAAATTCTTCTTCATTATCTTCGTCCTTCCCTTTGTTAAACCATACCGAAAGAACTAGGAAATTTTAAGTTACCTTTGGACTTTAAGCCATTGCGCTTTAAAGTAGAAGAAGTGTGAATTGGAAATGGAGGGAAATAAAATAGAGGGAAAAATAAAAATTTGAAGAAATAAACTTTTGTCTTGCACTTTGGCCCTCGTCACTTTTGTCTTGCACTTTGTCCCTCATTGGTGAGGGACAATCACATTTGTGTGCTTATATATAGAATCACTTCTTAAAGCTCTTAAAAGGAGTTGAAGAGAATGAACCCTCGCGCCGTCATAGTTGCTCACTCGGCTCGGCTTCGGCTTCAGCTTCGGTTTTGGCTTCAGCTTCAGCTTCGGATTTGTTAAAATGATCGATAAGATTATTTTGGAAAAAAATTTATTTAATTAATTAAATGCCAAATCACTGCTGAAAATACGGCAGAACCCTGCTGAAGATTCAGAGGGACTCTCTGGCTGCGGTTCTGCCGTAACCGCGGTAGAACCGCGACATGCAGATTCAGAGAGTCTCTCTGACTGCGGTTCTACCGTAACCGCGGTAGAACCGCGTCAGGCAACGTATTCTTCTGAAAAGGCACCTTTTCCAGACACCTCTTCTGATAATTGCCTATAAATTATGAGGCAAGGCTCCATTTTCTACACACGAAAAATACTCCAGAACTTCTTTCTTTTTAAATATACTGCATCCTAATTCGCAGCCTCTATCTCTCAAATTCGTAAATGTGATTTTGCTCCGTTCTTTGAGTTTGTTGGTATCCTGCAGTTTGTATTGCCACTGTTGCAGGAAGGTTTATTCTGTTTTATCTTAGGAGGATTTAATCCATTACCTTGACCACTTGTGAGGGGGTTAAAATTCCTTAAGGACACACAAGAAACTTGTAGACTCGGAATATTTCTGATTCTCTATTATTTTCCAGATTACTTTAATTCTTTTAACAGTTTTTCTGATTTTGTGTTTTAGCACAGTAACACTCACAAGCTTAAGGAATTTTATAATAATGTTTGTGTGTTGAATTATATACTAAACTGTTTTCTATATTGCGTTAGAAACTAAAGCTTGGTGCTTTCTACTCCAATAATTGTTTTGTCCAGTTTAAAGTATATAAAAACTTTGCCAGAATAATAAACGTACGGGTTTGAAGTACATAAAAACTTCACCATTGTTATGTGTTGTCTGTTTGGTTTTGCATTCAGTTTGAAGATATCAAAACTTCACTGATTTAATAAAGTTCTGTTTTGTTTTCAACTCTACAGAAACATGACGAATGAAAACCAAACTAATGGAAATATTGCAGGGACGGGTGCTACTGTTACGAGTGTTGCTGCCTCGTCAAGCCGTTCTACTCCTGCTCATGCTATGACACCAGCAGAAAAACCCGGAAAGTTTTCCGATATTGACTTTAAACATTGGAAAATGAAAATGCTCTTCTATCTTACTACGTTGAGTTTGCAACGTTTCATTAAGGAGGATCCTCCGGTCGTGGTTGAAAATACTCCGGATGATGAACGACTTGTTGTAACTGAAGCATGGAAACATTCTGATTTCCTGTGCAAAAATTACATCTTGAGTTATTTGGAAGATGGCTTGTACAATGTCTATAGTGTCATGGAAACTTCAAAAATGTTATGGAATGCGCTTGAGAAGAAGTACAAGACTGAGGATGCCGGACTTAAGAAGTTCGTGGCTGTAAGATTTTTGGATTTCAAAATGATTGACACTAGGTCGGTCATAACTCAAGTCCAAGAATTACAAGTCATTGTACATCACCTCCTTGCTGAAGGTATGGCCCAAATCAATAATTATTTTAATAAGATTTATCTTATTATTAATTATGAATTTGTTATTGAAGGTATGGTCATAAATAAGGCCTTTCAAGTCGCTGCTTTCATTGAGAAGTTACCTCCGTTGTGGAAGGATTTTAAGAACTATCTTAATTACAAGTGGAAGGAAATGACACTAGAAGACTTGATTGTTCGTTTGAGGATAGAAGAAGACAACAAAAATGCTGAAAAAAAGTCACGTGGAAACTCGACAATTGTGGGGGCTAACATTGTTAAGGAGGCGCCACAAAACAAGAAGAGAAAGAAGGCTTCTGGACCAAAGAATTACCCAAGCAAGAAGAAGTTCAAAGGTAATTGTCACAACTGTGGAAAATTTGGGCATAAGGCCGTGGATTGTCGTGCGCCAAAGAATGATAAGAAGAAAAAGAATCAAGCTAACATGGTCGAAAATGCTGATGAAATGGAGGACTTGTATTCCATGTTGTCTGAATGCAACTTGGTAGGAAATCCTAAAGAATGGTGGATAGATTATGGAGCCAACCGCCATGTTTGTGCTAACAAGGAATTATTTTCTTTTTATGCCCCCGCAGGACCCGACGAGACAATATTCATGGGAAGTTCATCTACGGCCAATATTGAAGGAGTTGGCAAGATTGCGTTGAAGATGACGTCAGGAAAAATAGTGATTCTAAACCAAGTCCTCCATGTTTCAGAAATTCGCAAGAATCTTGTGTCTATCTCACTTCTTGTCAAGAATGGATTCAAATGTATTTTTGTTTCTAATAGTGTTGTACTAAGTAAGA
>MU688311.1:2901-24770 GCA_026770625.1 Nicotiana glauca | reverse complement strand
ATCTAAGGGAATGGGACTATGGCCGATGACAAGTCAACATGGCGGTAACTCTACCTAGAATTTTGGATGTTCCGAAATCTAGGTTCAAGGAGCTCAAACAAAGTTGTGATTGACCGGTTCAACATTGTCAAAGTAAAATCTTTGGTCCCTTCTCGTGATGAAGACAATGTTCAGTAACAAGGATAGAACTTTACACGTTCTTTAATGATTACCTAAGTTTGATGTGGTAGTTATCAAATAGTGTCAATCTAAAGGATTACACATTTAGGAATCACCTATGTAAGTGTGAAGTGGAAGCTGGTTTAATGAGAATTCTGTAAGGCCAATTCTCTACGCAGTTATGAGACCAGGCGGTGTTCATGGTTGAAACGAACAAAACAATGAGAACTAAAAGACGGTTAAGGGTTGATTGTGTAACATATGGTTGTCTAGGTATACACTAAAGTTTGACGGTTCAAAGATATCAAATCTACCGATTGACTGAGCATATCCGACATATGTTCACTACGGAAAGTTCAAAGGGAAACCTACTTATCCAGATGCAATTAATCCTTACTTGCAAAATCACATAGCTTTCATCTATGATCTTTCTTGATACAGCCATTCCCTTTTATATGGGAGATTGTTGGACTTTAAGCCATTGGGTTTTAAAGTAGAAGAAGTGTGAATTGGAAATGGAGGGAAATAAAATGGAGGAAAAAATGAAAATTTAAAGAAGTGAACTTTTATCTTGCACTTTATTCCTTATTGGTGAGGGACAATCACATTTGTGTGCTTATATATAGAATCACTTCTTAAAGCTCTTAAAAGGAGTTGAAGAGAATGAACCCTCGCACCGTCGTCGTCGCTCGCTCGGCTCGACTTCGGCTTTGGATTTGGATTTGGATTTGTGAAATGATCGATCGATAAGATTATTTTTGGACAAAATTTATTTAATTATTTAATAATTAATTAAATCGATACTTAGATGAATTTTTAACCATTTTTCATATTTTCCCAAAACATAAACACTCTAGGGCAATTTTTCAAAGGCAACTTCTTGTCCAAATCAATTATAGTTTTCTTTAATCATTAACATCTTTTAACATGATTTCAACTCAAAATCAATGATTTTCATGGGAAAATTTGGGTGTTTTGGGTAGAACCTAGTTTTTCAAAATTTTATTTAGACCTCGATTTGATGTTCGATTTTAAAAAAAAATTATATATTTGAGGTCGTGAGTGAATGGTAGTCGGGTTTTTGTTCAAACCTTGGGTTTTGACCATGTGGGCCCGGGGTCGATTTTTGACTTTTTGGAAAAAACTCTACAAAACTTATTCTCATGCATTAGAATTTACTTATTTAGCATTCATTGAAGTAATTAAGTAATTTGTGACTAGATACTAGCGAATTAGTGGTGAAATCAAGAGGTAAAGCGATAGTTGAAGCTTGAACTGTATTCGTGGCATCGAGGTAATTTTTTGGTCTAAGCTTAGCTTGAGGGAATATGAGTTTGGTCTTATATGCTGTGTGTTATGTGTAGAGTATGACGTACAGGCATGGTGACGAGTATCTATATGATGGTATCAAGCATGCCCATGAGTCTTGTGTTGTGATTTATGTGACTCCGTTGTATTGTTCATGTTTAATGTGGTGATTGCTATTGTTGAGCAAGTTTTGTGGAAAGAATATTGGCATTAGTGTATTGAATGCATTGGCTCAAATTGCAAAGTGATTTGTTAAACCTCAAATTGAACCTTATAGAACATTGGCTCAAATTATGAATCAAGTTGGAAGATAAGTGTGAAAATGAGAAAAGGTTTATGGTGGTGATCCCTTGCGTGGACGTTGTTGCCTTTAATATTATTCCCTTGGTTGGATGTTTTGGTTTTGATATTGTTCCCTTGCCGGGATTTTTATTATGATTCATTTATTCCTTGCACTTATTGTTTGTGTTTGTGTTAGTTGTTTGGGTGAGGAAGGGTGTAAAACACGAAGGGTGATGCCGTGCATTATTTTGGTGAGAGAGTGTTAAAGCACGAAGGGTGATGCCGTGTATTATTTGTGAGAAAGAGTGTAAAGCTTGAAGGGTGATGCCGTGCTGCACGATGTACCATTCCGTGCCGATTATATTAATTTTATGGTAAGGATGAGAGTAAAAGCACGAAGGGTGATGTCATACAGTTTATATTGATTTTATGGCGAGGATGAGAGTAAAAGCATGAAGGGTGATGTTGTGCACTTGTTTGATTTAAATTCTTGTTGATAATTGAATTGTGGTGTTCCATATATTTAACTATTGTCTTCTTATTGCTATTTGATATTCCCCTACAGCATGTTTCCCGTCCCTGCCTTGAATGTATATTGTTGCTTCAATTTTCCACTGTACATTATTTTACAAGTTTATTTGGTAGTCTGGTCCTAGCCTCGTCACTAATTCACCGAGGTTAGGCTAGACATTTACCAGCACATGGGATCGGTTGGGCTGATACTACACTCTGTACTCTTTTGTGCAGATCCTAGTACTGCAGATTTCGGACCGTAGTGAGGTTTCAGCTTCTTGCTTATCAGGCGACCTGAGGTAGTCCAGCGGGAATCCGCAGGCCTTGGCCTTTCCCTCTATCTATTTTTCTGTTTCTTTTATGTAGTCCTAGAGACAGTACTTTGTTATTTCTTTCAGACCCTTATTTGTAGTACTCTTACACAGTCTGTGAAGTTGTGACACCAAATCTTAGGTAGTTTGTTAAGGAATTGTATTAGCAGTATTTTTAAGTTTGAAATTTATTCTTCCGCTCATTAAGTTATGCTGTTTATTAATTGTTGGTTGTAAGTTGTTAATGAATTCAAAAAAGTGGAAACAAGGTAAATAAATTAGTTGGCTTGCTTGCCTAGCTTTCACTAGTAGGCGCCATCACGACTCTTGAGGGTGGAAAATCTGGATCGTGACAGATGAGGAGCCGATGTCTATCTTGAACATGCAAGTGTGAAAGTTGAGGTCAAGAAATATTGCTTCAGTCAAAGTACAATAGAGAGATAATCTAGTCGAGGAGGCAACTTGGAAGATCGAGCAAGATATGCAGAGCCGTTATCCACGGCTTTTTGGCACTTCAAGTATGTCTCTATGCATGTTCGAGGACAAAAGTTTCTTTAAGAGAGAGAGAAAAAGAGAGAGAGAGAATGTAATGATCTAACGGATCGTTTCATGTATTTGAGCCCCGTTTCCCCTTTTGAGACTTCACACATGTACATTTATGGTTTATGACTTGCAGGGATGGTTAGTTTATTTTGGGAAGGCTTTGGGTTGATTTGGACCCTTTGACTCACAAGCATGCTTGACTCTGATGCATAGATACTCGTCACCATGCCTATACTTCATACTCAACAATTATCACATAGCAAATATGACTCGACTCCTAATCCCTCAAGCAAAAGTTAGACCAAACACTTATCTCGATGCCACGAATACAATTCAAGTTTCAATTATAGCTTTACCCCTTGATTCCACCGCCAATTTGCTCGTATCTAGTCACAAGTTACTTAATTACATCAACAAATGCCAAATGAATCAATTTGAATGCATGAAAATGAATTTTCTAAAGTTTTGCCCAAAAGTAAAAAAATCAACCCCGGGCCCACAGGGGCCCACATGGTCAAAAGCTGAGGTTCGAACCAAAACCCAATTACCCATTTCCCCACGAACCCATTTATATAATTTGTGTTGAAATCAGACCTCAAATCGATGTCCATATCCCCAAATTTTGAAAAAACCTAGGTTCCCAAAACACCCAATTTCCCCTATGAGCATCCTTATGTTTAAGTTGAAATCATGTTAAAAGATGCTACGAATTGAAGAAAGTTAGTTTAAAACGACTTATAATTGATTTGGAGAAGAAGGAATTCTTGAAAAATCGCCTAAGTGCATTTGTGTTTGAGAGAATATGAAAATGGGTTTTAAAATCGGCTAAGTATAAAAGTTGCAGGTCTCAGATGTGGGAAGTGCGAACAATTGCGAACCCCGACCTCTGTAGATGGGAAATGCGAAACAGGGTTCGCATTTGCGACTTTGGGAATTGCAACAGCTTCATCGCCATTGCGACCCAAGACCGGAACAAGGACTTTTTGCAGTTGCGAAGTAAGTTACGCATTTGCGAGGAAGAATGTCCTGGGCTGTTTTGCATTTGCGATTCAGCCTTCGCAATTGCGTGCCAGGCTTTGCAATTTGTGAAGCCTGTGGGCCTAGGCACACCGGTTCAAATTCTGCAATTTCTAAGTTCTAAAATGGACTCCACGGCCTATTCAAAACTCACCCGAGCCATGGGGGCTCCAAATTAAATATACACACTAACTCAATAACATCATACAAACTTATCCGTGTGATAAAATTGCCAAAATAATATCATATACATCGAATTAAACCTCAAAATCGATGAATTCTTTCAAACTTCTTAAAACATCAAATTTTCCATTTAAAGTCCGAATCACATCAAACGACATCCGTTTTTTACCAAATTTTACAAAAATGTCTTAAATCATATATAAGACCTGTATCGGGCACCGAAACTAAAATACGGGCCCGATACCATCATGTTCTAATCAAATTTTGTTTCAAATTTCCTTAAACAATTTCAGAAAATAATTTCCTTTAAAAATTCATTTCTCGGGCTTAGGACCTCGAAATTCGATTCCGGACATACGCCCAAGTCCCGTATTTTCCTACGGACTCTCAAGAACCTTCAAATCACGGGTTTGGGTCCGGGTCCATTTACCCAAAATGTTGACCAAAGCAAAATTAGTTTATTTATTAGCAAAATTTTATCATTTTTTATAGATTTTTTGTATATTTAAGCTTTTCGGCTATGCGCTCGGACCGTGCATGCAAATCGAGGTGATTCTAAGTGAGGATTTTAAGGCCTCGGAAGCATAGAATTTAGTTTTAAAATAAGTGATGACCTTTTGGGTCATCGCAGTTCGTAGGTTGATTTAGCTTGTTCTGCCGAAAGTTGGCAATTTGAAGATTTCGAAATTCCTTAAGTTTGACCATAGGTTGAGTCTATAGCTATCGGGTTCAGATTTTAGTTTCGAAACTTGAAACAGGTTTGTTTTGTCATTTGAAACATGTCTATAAAATTTGATGTCATTACGAGTTGGTTTGATAGGAATTAGACACTTTATTGTGATTTTAGTGATTCTTGAATTCATTGTGAAATTTCATCTATTTTGATGTCCGATTTATTGCTCCGGAAGTTATTTTGGTACTTTGATTATGCGAGCGAGTTCGTATGATATTTTTAAATTTGTGTGAACATTTGGTGTGGAGTCCCGAGGGCTCGGATGAGTTTCAGAAGTATTTCAGAATGGTTTGAAACTTGTTTTAGGTTACTGGTGTGCTGGTGCTGTAGTTGTAATCGCGAACACCAGCATCACAATTGCGAAGAATGCAGAGGAGATCCAGATGTTGCAAATACGATAGAGATGCCCTCATCGCATTTGCGAAGTCAATATAGAGCAGGGTCTGGTCGCATTTGCGACCATTGGGTCACTTTTGTGAAGTAGGATGACATCGCAATTGTAAATCCTTTATAGTAATTGCGACGTTTGAGTGGGCTGTAATGGTTCACATTTGCGATTCTTGTTCTGCAATTGCGAGGGTTCTAAATGGCTAATCTAGGGTTGCATTTGCGACTCCTGCAACTAAATAAAAGGGATGGAAAAAAAAAACTTAACTTTATTTATCATATTTTAGAATCCTAGACTAGGTAGGAGGCAATTTGAGGAGGGAATTTCACATACAACTATTGGATAAATAATTTTAATCTATTTTCAATTATATTACGTGATTAGTTATGAGATTTAACCTCTAATCCATGGAATTTGAAGAGAATTTTGGGGGATTTTGTCTATATTTAAGAAACAAGAACATGAGATTTGTGAGTCGAAATTTACTCGATTTTGAAAACAAAACACATATATGGGCTCGTGGGTTTATGGGTATTCGACATCTACCCTTGGACTCGAATTTTGACCAGGCGAGCTCGGGGTTGACTTTTGTTGACTTTTAGGTAATTGTATAAAGATCATGACTTTATTTATCGAAATTGATTTCTCTTGCATTATTTAATACTATTAAGTCATTTTTTGTTTAGATTTGAGTCGTACGTAGGTGAATTTTTTAAAGGAAAAGCCATTTTTGAGTATTGATTTGGCCTAGTTGAGATAAGTATCTTGCATAACTTTGTCTTAGGGAACTACCCCGTAGAATTTGGGTTAAATTTTTCTATTTGACTTACGTGAAAGACGTGTACATGAGATGACGAGTTTGTACTCAGGATTATATGTGGATATTATTTGTATGTGGACATTGACCGGTTTAGACCCTTAGCTTGTTCTTATTTTCAATTAGTTGAATTTTTTATTACATGTTACAACTTTCATTTTTAAGTTTATTTTTATTTTCATTCATTTGAATTTGTTATCATATGTTATATCCTTCATTATTGTAACGACCCGACTCGTCATCTTATGTATTACAGCAACGTTTCCCCCATTTAATGCTTCTTCATGTTTCATTATCGACATTGGTTGTGTTAGAGTTGAATTGGATTGTCTTGGATAGGAAATGAGACACTTAGTCTCTTTAAGGAAAGCTTATATTGGAAAAGTCAACCGGATGTTGACTATTTAGCTAGAGGGCTCGGATGTGAATTCTGGTGATTTGGTTAGCTTCGGGAGATGATTCGTGACTTAGGAGTGTGATCGGAAGTTATTTTGGAGGTCCGATGTAGAATTAGGCTTGAATTGGCGAAGTTAGTGTTTTGGCGAATTCCGGTTGATAGGTGAAATTTTGATCCGAGGGTAGGAATGGAATTTCAAAAGTTGCAATAGCTCCGTTAGGTGATTTTGGATATGCGTGTAAAGGTTCAGGTCATTCGGAGGTGTTTTGGTCAGGTTTTTGATCGAATGTGCAATTCGGAAGTTTTTAAGAAACTTAGGCTTGAATCCGATGTGATTTAATGGTTTTAGCGTTGTTTGATGTGTTTTGAGGGTTGGAACAAGTTTGAATGAGGTGTTAGGATGTCACTACTAAAAAAACAAGGGTTTAGCGACAGACAAAATCTGTAGCTAAACAGAAAAATCCGTCGCTAATTCATTTAGCGACGGATTAGCGATGGATTATCAAAAGATTCTGCTAGCAACGAGCATTTTAGCGACAGATTAACGACGACGTTCGTAGCTAATTCCAGTTTTTTTTGTAGTGATGTGTTGGTATTTTTGGTTGAGGTCCCGGGGGCCTCGGGGTGAATTCGAGTGGTTAAACAAGAGTTTTTAAAATTTGCTTCAGGTCTGTTGTTGCTGTCATATGGTATTTCCGCTTCTGCGGAAATGGACCGCAGAAGCGGGTAAGGGGTCGCAAAAGCGGTCAGGCATGGGCTAGGGTAATTCCGCATAAGCGGAAGATGGTCACTTTAGCGGGTCTGTAGGAGCGGACATTTTACCGCAGAAGCAATTTTGAGATAACCGCAGAAGCGAAGTCTGAGTCGCAGAAGCGAAGATTTGGTTTTTAAGTGAGAACCGCAAAAGCGGATTTTCGGCCGCAGAAGCGGTCCCGCATAAGCGGAAGTGGGACCGCAAAAGCGAAAGCACCTGTGGACAGAAAGGGTTTTAAAGGTTATATTTCATCAGCGATCAAGAGGTAGTTTCCACCATTTTGAGCGACTTAGAGAGCTTTGGGCGAGAATTTTCGAGGGCTTTGACTGAGAATCGATTGGATGTAAGTTCCTTAACCTAATTATTCGAGTTTATGGTAGATTTATCATGGAAATTAGTGGAAATTCACCCAAAGTGGGGTAAGTTAGGGCTTGAGAGTTTATAATGTAAAAATGGAATTTGGATTTGACTCCGATTTTGGTAATATGTACGGACTCGTGGCGAGACGAGGAATACGGTGATCTGAATTTTGTAATTTTTCGAGAAGTGGGCCCGGGGCTCGGATTTTGCCAACTTCATGATTTTTAGTATTTTTCGAGTTCTTTCGATTGGGTTATGTTTCATTAGTCTATTGTAATGTATTCCTTGTGGTTTTGATCAGATTCGGCGTGCGAGGAGGTTGATTCGAGAGGAAAAGGCATAGCGAGCTAGACTTGTGGCCGACTTGTGGTGAGTAATAGATGTAGATGATGACCTGAGGGTTTGAAACCCCCGGTATATCACACTGTGATGCTATATTGAGGCGAGACACGTACTCTATGAGGAGTGCAGGGTCGATTGTGATTAGGGACTATGGTGTAGCCCGTCCCGAGTGATGGTCATACTGTGTTCTTGTCTAGAGATTATTGGTAAACAATCCTACTTGGATTTTTATGATATATCTGGGCCGTGTGCCAATTATTTGAATCCCTTAGGGATTATTATCACTGCCTCCATGATGCTTAGCATGTCATATGATTTCAGTCCTGAGTTAAACATTGTTCGAAATGCTTTGTCACATTCCTAATGTTTTAAAAAATAAATTACATTTTCCTAATAATTGGAACTGAGGACTATAACCCGACTTTGCTGTGTGGCTCACATGCATATTCTGGACTGAGTGTGGATCGGGCTGCACGCCGCAGCGATGATACGATGTATTGCGCTTGGGATGTAGGAGCCCCTCCGGAGTCTGAACCCCCACAGTGAGCGCGGGTACCCAAATGGATCGGGTTGCGCGCCGCAGCGGTCATGTGCATTGCATTGCATCCATACATTGATGATTATCTGATTTACCTGTCATTGCTTGGTTGCCATTTATTCGTTATTTGTGATGAATTTCTAGCGGTAGCTTTACATTGTGGTCGTGAATTATCATCTTCAGTCATTATATATGCTTATTAATCACTGAGTTGGAAGTATTCACTTTACTCCCTGCAGTATGTGTGCAGATTCAGGTGTTCCGGGAGCTTAGTTGAGCTGTTTGCTGCTTCCCAGAGTTTTTAGGAGTTGTCGAGTTAGCTGCCTGACGTCCGCAGGATCTGACTCCTCCCTTTATCCATTTTATCTTTCCGTATTTTAGACTTCTGTATTATTGTGGATTCACTACTCAGTTGTAGCAAGAAGCACTAGACTCGTGACCCCAGATCTGCTGGGAGTTGTTTTGACGGATATTCTGGTTTCCGTGTTGTTTCTATTTACTATCAGATTATCAATCTTTTTAACTGCTAAATTAAGTTAAACAACTGTTAATGGGGTGCGTAGTTGGGTTGTGAGTAATAATTGGTCAGGCTTGCCTAGCATTTGTGTTGGGCGCCATCACGACCGGAATCGGGGTCGTGACAATTATTGACTTTATCCTTATTTTATTGAATTGATTATTACATGTTATATCTTCCATTGTTGAGTTTATCTTTATTTGGATTTAGTTAGGAGTTGATACTACATGGTGCATCTTTCTTGGTTGAGTTTATTCTTCCGTTTCATTGGGTTGTTGTTGAGACTCTTGGATATATTATTGTTGAGTGATGGACTATTTTGGTTGTAATATTAATATTACTGTTTTGGAAATATTGTGGTATATGGGCACATGTGGTGCGAGTTGATTATTATTGTGATGTGATGCACATGCGGGGGTATAAGAATGGTGATATTGATGCGCATGTAGCGAAATAAGGTGGTATTGATGCGTGTGTTGCTAGTAAGAGAAATTACTTAAAAGCGCGTGATGAGGGGACTAAAGTGCATGAAGCTGTTTTGAAACAAATATTTTTAAAAATCAAATGTAAGGCTCACATTGCGATATAAGGAGGATGATTTATGACTTGTGATTTATGATTATAAGGATTGATACCTCGAGGTGATCCTTGTTGAAAATCTCGTGCCGAAATGGCTTGATTATTTGAACTTTCATTTGTTTTCCTTAATTTGTATTTCTAAGTGTGTTTTAATTATTTTGTGGCCTTATCACATGTTTACTTCATGTTGTTATTTGTTGCCTCTATTTCCATTGTTAGCTTATATTAATTCGGTACAACATAATCCTTTTCTTGTTATTCTTTTTTCCGTTAACTTTTTATTAATATTTTGTTCAGATTTTTTCATGTCTAGTAAGTGTATTGACTTACTTTATCATTACTCCACTGAGGTTAGTCTTAATACTGACTTGGTACCATTATGGTATACTCAAACTACATTTCTGCATATTTTTTGTACAGATCCAGGTATCTCTGAGTGTGCTGGACGTTAGATAGCAATTTGTGATTTTCTGCAGAGATTTCAAAGTATACCTGCCTCAATGCTCGGAGGACTCGGAGTCACCATCTAATATCATCTTTACTATTATTCATCTTCATCAATATAGTATTGTACTTAGAAATTTTGGTGTATTTTATTAAAGCTTATGACTCCGTATTATTGATTTTGGGGTTGTGTAAGTATTGCTCGGTGTTAGCTATGTTGCTTCATTGTCAACTTAATGTTTTTTTAGTTGAGTTGGTTATTTCTGTTAAATCTTATCATATGTTAGGCTTACTTAGTCTTAGAGACTAGGTGCCATCATGATTCCTAAAGTGGGATTAGGGTCGTGACATTATATGAGGCTATATATAAAATTTGAAGAGGTCAGGGACATAACAGTGCCATTGAGATATCTCTCATCTTATTACTCCCTATTTCCTCGGTCTAAGTTTACTTTTCAACTATACTAAAAATTAATGCTCATTTTTATTTGTCAATTTTAGAAAATCAATGGACAATTTATCATTTTATAACAATTTTATCTTTCTATTAAGTATTACTTATTTTCAAATTATTTTACAACATATAATAAATAGCGGTGATATGGTAATATTACCATGTTATTTACTTGTTTCTTATGAGGCGTGCGAAGTTAAAAGTGGACAAGTAAACTTAGACAGATGGAGTATTAAGTATAGACTAAGTTTCTATCTTTCAAATTTCATGTAATTGTATAAATGACAACTGCAATGACCAAAATTTTCTTGGTCAGTGTCACGACCCAGAATTTCTATCGTGGATCGTGATGGTGCCTAACATTTCACTTGCTAGGAAAGCAAACGTTAGAACAATTTACTTCTTTTAACAGTTTAAGTGATAACATTGATAACGAACTGAAATAACACATATGTTCTAAGTATAAATGCGGAAGTTAAACAACCAAACACCTATTACAATTCACTGAACCTGGTATCACAAGTGCATGAGCTTCTAAAGTAATAAACATAAAGGTTTGAAATAAGTACAAAGCTATCGGAATGAAGTTGTACAACTAAAAGAAAAGAGGATGGGGACTCTATGAGTTGCAGGTGTTGAACAACCGTACCTGAAGTCTCCGCAAATGTCTGATCCAAGCTCGCTAGTAACTGCTGTTGCGACCGTATCCAAAATCTACACATTGTGCAGAGTGCAGTATCAGTACAACCGACCCCATGTATTGGTAAGTGCGGAGCCTAACCTCAACGAAGTAGTGACGAGGCTAAGGCGGGTCACCTACGCTAAAACCTGTATTCAGTCTATAATAATGATATAATAATTGAAGTACGGTACAAAATTAAACATCCAACAGGAAATGATAACCACAGTCTCAAAAATAAAAGTGTCATCCAAAATTACCAATCTCTACCAGCTCAAATAAAAATACTGAAAAACGATGCAGCTCAAGAAAAAGAAACATATAGGTTGTTGAGGCGCACCCGATCCTACCATATAAACATATTCACCCTTATTCCACCATAACAATATCAACAACAGTAAATAATATATATTTGTTGCGGAGTGCAACCCGGTCCCAGTATATATCAATATCAATATCGTAATTTCATCCTTATTCCACCGTATCAATCCACCCTTATTTCACCTATTGCGGTGTGCAACCCAACCCCAATGTATAGATATATTCACCCTTATTCCACCATAATAGTCCTCCCTTATTACACCTGCTGCGGCGTGCAGCCCAATCCCACCATTTACAGTTAGGAGGTGCAAACAAGTCAAATAAGCAAATAACAGGGATTAGGAAAAACTATGAAAAGAGCTAACATGGTTAACAATAGAAGATATTGATCAACACATAGTAGTTATGTATTGAAAGCATTTAGAACATATAATTGTTAAAATAAGAAAGGAAACAATTAAGGAAAAGCGGTAAATCAGGGATAACAGATAATTTGGCGGCGCATAAGCACTCGTCACCTTGCATATACGCCGCTACCATGGAAGTCACATAACACAAATTCTGAGAGTTCCTAATTACCTCAGTCAAGGTTAGACACAACACTTACCTCGCTCCAAAGACCACTCAAAGCTCAATCACAGCTTTACCTTTCAAACACTCCTCCAAACCAACAATATCTAGCAAATTACCAACCAAACGTTTCAAAATAAGCCTTAAGAATCACCCACGATCAATAAGAATTCAATTTAGGCCATTATTGAAAAGTCAACAAAGTCAACACCTGGGCCCACTTGGTCCAAAACCACGAAATTTGGACCAAACCCGATTACCATTTACCCCAAGCCTGGATATGTAATTGATTTTGGAATTCGACCTCAATTTGAAGTCTAAATCCCCAGTTTATCAAATCCCTAGTTTCTACCCCAAAACCCCCCAATCTACCATGAAAACCATAGATTTTAAGTTGAAATCTTGTAAAATAAAGTGAAAGATTGAAAAAAGCTAGTTTAGAATCAGTTACCTACGATTTTGGGAAGAAAATGGCTTCGGAATCTCGTCTAACTTCACTTTTACACACCTGCAGATGTCGCATTCGCGATATGAACTTCGCCATTGCAAAGCTCGCAAATGCGAAACTGCCACATTTATGCTTTTGTCGCAAATGTGAACATATTGTTTGCAAATGCAGAACTAGGATTGCAATTGAGACCCCCTTCTTCGCAAATGCGAAGAACCCCTTCCCAAGACCAACTTCGCAAAAGCAAAGATTTTCTCTCAAATGTGAGGGCTACCTAGCCCAACTACTCTTCACATTTGGGTTGAGTAGCTCTCAAATTTGAAGTTGTTATGCTTGCAAATGTGAACTCTGATCTCGCAAATGCGAGATCATAGGCCAGTTCCCAAAAATTGCAGATATCAGCAATGCTCAAGTCCAATTTCACTCTGTAGCCTATCCGAAACTCAACTGAGCCCTTGGGGCTCCAAACCAAATATTCACACAAGTCTAAAAATATCATAAGAACTTGCGCATATGATTAAATCACCTAAATAACACTTAAAACCATGAATTTAGCACCAAATCAAATGAAATTCTCAAGAACGCTATGAAATTCCTATTTTCACAACCGAAAGTCCGAATCACGTCAAACCAACTCCCTTTTTCACCAAATTTCACAAACATGTCTTAAATATTATATTGAACCTTTAGCAGACTCTAGAACCAAATTACGGACCCGATCCCAACCAGATCAAACATCAATACTTTTCTTAAGAACCAGTAATTTTTTAGATTTGAATTTTTTACAAAAATTAATAAATCGGGCTAGGAACCTCCGAATCCGATTTCGGGCATACGCCCAGGTCCCATATTTTGATACGGACCCAACGGGATTGTGAAAGCACTAATCTGGGTCCATTTACCAAAAATATTTATCGAAGTCAACTCAAATTATGTTTTTAATCATAAATTCGTATTTTTATCAACTTTCAACATAAAAGCTTTCTGGAAACATGCTCGGACCGCACACCCAAATTGAGGAGATATAAAATGAGGTTTTTAAGGCCTTGGAGCACAAAGTTTAGTTTTACATCATAAGATGACCTATCAAGTCATCACATTCTCCACTTCTAAAACAATCGTTCATCCTCGAACGGACATAGAAAAATACTTGAGCTTGGAAAAAGGCGGGGATATCTACTCCGTATGTCCAGATCAGACTACAAAGTAGCTGCCTCGATAGGCTGGCACTCCACTAAAATCGAACTAGAGGATAACTCATCGATCTCAATCGATGAACCTGTCGATCTAGAATAGCTTCCGGCTCCTCCTCGCAGGTCAAATCCTTGTCAAGCTAGTCAGTGCTGAAATCTAACACGTGGGATGGATCACCGTGACACTTCTGGAGCCTGGACACAGGGAATAACAGATGAACTGCTCATAAACTAGGTGGCAATCCGAGCTTGTAAGACACCTTGCCCACTCTTTGAAGAATCTCAAAAAGCCCGATGTACCTAGGGCTCAACTTGCCCTTATTTCCAAATCTCATTACACCCTTCAAGGGTGACACATGGAGAAACACTCTCTCTCCGATCATGAATGCAACATCACGAACCTTACGGTCGGCATAACTCATCTATCTAGACTGAGCTGCTTGAAGTCTATCCTGAATGATCTTAAACTTATCCAAGGCATCCTGTACTAAATTTGTACCCAATAATTGAGCCTTCCCCGACTCAAACTATTCGACCGGTGATCGACACTGTCTACCATATAAAGCCTCATAGGGAGCCATCTGGATGCTCGATTGATAATCGTTATTGTAGGCAAACTCCGCTAGCGGCAAGAACTGGTCCCTTGAGCCTCCGAAGTTAATGAAATAAGCGCAGAGCATATCCTACGACATCTTAATAGTGCACTTGGACTGTCTGTCTATTTGAGGATGAAATGTTGTGCTCAACTCAACCTACGCGCCCAACTCACGTTGTACTGCCCTCCAAAAATGCAAGGTGAACTACGTACCTCAATCTGAAATGATAGACACGGGAACACCGTGAAGGCGTACGATCTCACGGAAATAAATCTCTACCAACCGCTCTGAAGAATAGGTAACTACCATAGGAATGAAATGCGCTAACTTGGTGTTGATACCCAAATTTTCCTCAAGTTATCTTTAATTTACATATATACTTTCAAAATTAGACTTTCATAGCAATTGGTATTTTTTATAATTTTTCCATATTTTTATTAATTTATTTTTAATTTATTCAGCATTTTATTTCTAATAATCTATTACAAAATCACATTACAAATGATTTCAAAAGCATTTCTTGATTTAATGTATTATTTCTGATCCTGTTAAGACCAAATTATTTCACAATTAGCCAAATTGGCACTTTTTGGCTATAATTGCAATACCCTAGCCTAATCATATGTTTTATACTATTTTATCCAATAATTAGTTGTTTGTATCTTTTAATACTTATTAATCATTGTGATTTAATTTACTAAGCATCAATTTCATTTTTTACAATTATCAGCTATTTTATAAATTATTTTAGTTAATTTTAATTGGGTATTTAATAGTTAG
Organism: Nicotiana glauca; assembly: GCA_026770625.1. Taxonomy (NCBI): domain Eukaryota; kingdom Viridiplantae; phylum Streptophyta; class Magnoliopsida; order Solanales; family Solanaceae; genus Nicotiana; species Nicotiana glauca. Next base: position 9,544 of record MU688311.1, on the reverse strand, counting down.
CCACTCTCTATTTAAGTTCTAGCCTAAATCCAACCGGACCCCTAACCCGATTTTGAACCTAAATATACCCCTGGACCAAGTCCTAACTCGACCCAACACCCGGACAAATCCTGGCTGTTGATCATTGTGATCAACTATCCAGATCCTTCGTTTCCTTAATTAACCTAAACTAACCCCTTCCCAAACCCCTTATTTCTCTCTTGACCCCGTCGATATTGATTTTCTTCCTCTCCCAAATTCTCTCTCAACTCACCCTAACCCTAATCATCATCACTGATGAGAACCTCCTTCATATGGTGTTCTCGTGTCTTCTCCAACCACCTCTGGTCTCCTATACTCCATGGCTTTTCGACTTCATGAGTCCTTGAGAAGATGTCAAAGGAAAGCCAACCTGTTCCGGTTTGAAACTCGTTTACTGGCTTGTCTCCGGCCATTTTTCGTTTTTAAGAAAGGATTTTCTTTTGTTTTTCATTCGAATTCACGAGTTTTTAACCTATTCTCTTCGTCTCTACTATTTTCTGAAAACCCTAGTTCGCTACTGTTCAATTCTTCTCAGATCTTTATAGATCTGAGGTGATTAGAGTGTTATTATGCGTTTTCCTTTAAAAATCCCCTATTTTAACTAACTATTTCGATTTTAGTTGCTCTTTTCTAAACTAGGGTTCTTCCGAGACCTTCTTCAAAGGTTTTTTTTTTAATTTCAATGTTTAATATGCTCATCTCTTTATGGATTTGACTAATTTTTGCACAAATTCTCAAACCCTAGACTTTTCTAGTGGTTATACTGATTTCTTCTTATTTCATTTATTATGTTGATTTCTGAGAATCAATGGTACTAGCTGGTCTTATTTTGGGATTCAAATGTTTTCCCTGTTAAATCCAGTATTCTTTAAGATTTTTCCCCTGATTGATCTCTATTAGGGCTTCGAACCAGCTTTTCTTGTTAAATCCAGTATTTTTGTGAGGTTTTACTTAATTGATTTTTATTTTGGGAATATGAATAAGTATTTCCTATAAAATTAATATTCTTTGAAGATTTTACTGGTTGATTCCTGTTAACTATCCTATTAAAATCAAGGTGTGCTGAAATTTTATTTTTCTTCCTTATTTGTGACATGTTTCCCTATTTTACTTGCCTTAATTGATGAACAGAAGTTTGGCGATTTCTATTGACTCTTTATATTGCATGCTTTTGGATTCTTTGCCTTAATTAAACCTTCTGTCGTGACCGTTAACTGATTACCCCCAAATTAAGGGGGTCTATTCCGGACTCCATCATGGAAATTGATTCTGTGATTATTTGATTGCCCTTAATTGACTGAATTCCGATTCTCTTTACCTTATTTGTTCGACACCGTAAGTAATATATATATACACTCTTATTCTACCTTTGGAACAAACGAACACAGTTCAGAATACACACATACGTTCAAACTCTCTCTTCTTTCTTTGCTACTTGTGCTAATTGTTGGCCTAGCCAACTGAAAGCCAAGGCTAGATAGTGAATTTGCACCTATTTTTACATTCTGCAGTTTTCTTCTTTAACTGGTATGTCTCTAGTTTAAATTCGAAACTAAACTTTATGTGTTCCATGCCTATACATCCATGCTTGTTCTTGTACTAGTTGTTCAATTTGTTTCTATGCTTGCTGTTATTAAGCATGTCTAGATTCTGCCTTATATAATCATCATATCAGGATTTATTTAGTTCTTTGATACTTGTCCAGCATGTTCACTTAGTTCCCTTACCCCTCTCTTAACTGGTATGACCATGTAGTTACCTAGTCTTCTAGTGCATTCTATTGGCCCTAAAGGTATGTCAAGTTTTGTTCAACAAAACTCTTGTCTTCAACATGATCCTGTTGTATCCTTCCCTATGTTTTAAATATTTGTTACCATGACTGATTTGTTCAATAGACTCATAGATGTTCTGCATATTTATTGTATCAAATGTTTCCCTATTTATGTGATTTCAAACCTATATGTTCCCAATCCCTTCACCCCTGTTTGTAAGTCTGTTGTCAAGTAAATCTGGATATTCTATGGTTAAGTGGATTGTTTGTTGTGTATGCTTTTCTCAAAGAATGATTTCAAAATTATTGCTCCTACTCCTAGCATTCTTCTCAAAACTGATAACTCCTAGTGTCTTTAAAAAACTATTTCTGAACCTTTTCACTTCTAAACTGCTTTACTAAGTCTTTCATCATTATGTCAAGCACTCTCACCTTACTCTTAAAACACTAAGTTTTTTCCTTTTTGTGTGAGCCTTGCCTTATGACCCTTGAGCTCCCTTCTAACTTGGACATATAAATGCTGGGCTTTCCACACTACACTTACTTTGTCTTGGCTATGAAATCTAAGTGTAAGCACTTCCCGCGATCCCTTGAGGTCCTTAGGGAACTCTAACACACCTAGATATGAGAAAGGCTATGGAACAATTTAGGTACTTGAGGTGATTTATTACATAACTCAGGAAGAAAGTCCTAATCAGGTGTTGAAAGTCCGGACTTGTTTTCAGGCTCTCTATAGTGTAACCATTTATTTTTCTTCTCTACTTATGTAATTCATTTCAGTATTGGTCTGTAATAATCTATTTTAAACAAGTATTGGGGCTATCTAGTGCAAAAGGGGAGGGTAGTTATATATGTTATCAACATCAATGGGTAGAAACCATGTTTTATGTTTACATTTCCTATATGTGCATTAGAATCCATATGTAAGATCAACTCATTCAAAGCATGTCATGCATTAGATCCCATGTTCTTAGGTTTACTATTTCAACATCTCATTTGACATCACTTTACCACTTAGAAACCCTGCTTTAGGCTAAATAAAACATTAACATAAAATGTTGCTCCTGCACATCTTGAAATCATGTTGTAACTCTTTGGGCATTTAGAAATCATACTTTAGGAATTCTGCATGTCCTAAAATTATTCTGCATTTTTTTCATATGTGTATATTAGATACATTTTAGGTTCTCGTCCACACTCGCTCTGTCACATCCTGTTAAACTACTGATGCATGAAAAAAGAGACATAAAACAGTCTCATGTTTGATTATCCCAATTCAAGTGAAATTGGTACCAATCCCTGCATGTCTTTGCAACGTTTAGAACAACATACTTTAGGTAAAATAACTTCCAAACTATTTTAATAATTTTGGTAAATGATACATATTACTTTACGCTTAGGCAAGTCTTAATTAATCAACTTTAAATAAAATCAGAACTGTCTTTGTGATTAGTGTTTAACTGTTAGCATGTTAAAATCAGTAGGCAAGCTTGATTAGGGCTTTTTCTTTGAGTCATATAATAAATATGACTCTGTTGTTATTACTTCGATACCATGTTTAGAATCTGAATTTAAACCTTAATTATGTATGAGCCATTTTTATATGTACTGTGTGTGGAGGTATATCTGAGCCTTTTATTTGTCTTCCATGCTCCTCTTAATTAAAGTTCTGCTTGTTTATTATATATCACTTAGTATTTTACCTTTAAACTTGAGGGTCTACCTAGAACCCCCCTTTTTTATAGAATAAGAGTCCTAAATTCCTCTGGGACTGATAGGAATGGAAGGGTAACAACATGCAATAGGGTTCGAGACTAACCCTCGCTTTAATTACCTTCACGGGGCAGAAAAGGATAGATATGGATATGATGACCGGTGCGTAAATACCATGTGTAGCCCCTCTTTGATGAGTGTCATACCGGGTATTGCATTGATGTGATCCATATTATAAACAAACCTAGGACAACCCTCTTTACATTCACGAATATGCTTAGATTGTAATTCTTTCAAAATCCCGCTATTGACTAATTGCTTTTCAAACACCTGTGTATTTAAACTCAAATCCCCTACTATTTGAGTCATACTTGTTTATTTGCTAATTGTACAAACTCACAAAACAAAATGTTTGGCCGGGAACCACACTAGTGGATCCTGAGGGGTGCCTAACACCTTCCCCTTAGGATAATTTCAAGCCCTTACCATGTCTCTGGTTACCAAACATAGTTATAGATGAACCTTATAGGTGCCCTAACGCACCTTAAATCGTTAGGTGGTGACTCTTTAAAAATGCAAACCCCCTTTCCAAAAGGAACAAGTTGTCCCATACCAAAAATATCATAAACCCGATTTCGCGAGAAAAAAAGGGGCACGACACTTGGTCAGTCTATCCATAATGACCCAAACTACATTGAACTTTCTCTAAGTCCGTGGGAGTCCAATAACAAAATCCATAGTGACACGCTCCCACTTCCACTCAGGAATCTCTATCTTCTGAAGCAAACCACCAGGTCTTTGATGCTCATACTTTACTTGCTGAAAATTTAGTCACCGAGCCATATAGTCAAATATATCCTTCTTCATCCTCCTCCACAAATAATGCTTCTGCAAGTCTTGATACATCTTAGCAGCGCCCGGACGGATAGAATATCAGGAACTGTGGGCCTCCTCTAGAATCAACTCACGAATCCCATCCATATTAGGCACACAAACATGATCCTGTATCCTCAAAACCCCATCATCTCCGATAGTAATCTGCTTGGCATCTCCGTGTCGCACTTTATCCTTAAGGACAAGCAAATGATGGTCATCATACTGCCACTCCCTGATGTGCTCAAATAATGAAGACCAAGCGACCGTACATGCTAGAACACGACTGGTCTCAGAAACATCCAAACTCACAAAATGATTTGCCAAAGACTGAACATCTAATGTAAATGATCTTTCACTGACTGGAAAGTACACAAGCCTGCCCATACTAGCTGACTTCCTACTCAAAGTATCAGCCACCATATTGGCCTTCCTAGGATGATACAAGATGGTGATATCATAGTATTTCAATAGCTCTAACCACCTCATCTGCATCAAATTGAGCTCTTTTTACTTGAACAAATAATGCAAACTCCGATGATCCGTGAACACCTCACACGACATTCATAAACATAGTGCCTCCAAATTTTCAGCGCATGAACAATGGCTGTATGCTCTAAGTCATGAACATGGTAATTATTCTCGCGAACCTTCAGCTGCCATGAAGCACATTCAATAACTTTGCCACCCTATATCAATACCGCATCAAGTCCAATATGAGATGCGTCACAATATACTTTATAAGTCCCTGGTCATGTGGGCAACACTAACACTAGAGCCGTAGTCAAAGTAGTCTTGAGCTTATGAAAGATTGCCTCACACTCATCCGACCATCTGAACGGGGCACCCTTCTGGTTCAACCGTGTAAACGGGGCTGCTATAGATGAGAACCCCTCCACAAATCAATGGTAATATCCCGCCAATCCCAAGATACTACGAATCTCCGTAGCTAAATTATTTTATTTCATGTGCAAACGAGGATTTATGATATGATGGATATCAATTGGATATGGTAATAAGTGTATAAGTATTATTATAAGTGATTTGGGGTCCAAGGAGAGGCCTAAGTTTAAGCCAAGTTGGAAATTTCATTATAGGCTAAAAACTTAAAATGAGTATGCACAAGACCCCACTTTGGACGAGAATATATACATGTATATAAGGATTTGTTTATTCACAAACTATCAAATTAAATCTCTTTGAGTTTAGTTTCTAACGCTTCAAACCGTTCGTCATTTGGACTTTCCTACAAGAAGTTATGACAAAATTACCAAAGGCTGGCGGAGGAGTGCGCGGATGCGAAGCATCTGCATAGCATCCAAAAAGAGGGGCTGGTAGTGAAGTGCTACCATAGCATCCGGTTCAACATCCGAGCTCCTGAGAAGAGTGAAGTGGGGATGCGAAGCATCTGCATAGCATCCGATATTTGGGCCTTTAAAACACAATTTCGGGGTTCATTTTCCCCATTCTATTTGGATGACCTTTGGGGTTCTTCTTCCCCCGCTCAAGAGCACCAACTCCTATCCTCTTCAAGGTAAGAAATATCCATTATCTTGGTATGAAATTCCATCATTCCTACACTATTATTGTTGAAATCTACTCATAAAATACATAGATTTTCAAAAAATTCCTTCAAGAACTAAAATGAGGGTTTTGCAAGATTTCTTCCAAAAGGTAAATCCTACACCTTAGACTTACATATATGGATATATTATGGTAATATGAGTATGAATTAAGTGTTGGAACTCTTGGTTTAGTGATTGGAAGCCATAAGTTCCCAATATAAATTTATAATTATTGTAGAAATTTAAAGGGTGATTATTTGATATGAATTGTTGGTTGGGTATGAATGGATGATCATACATATGTTGTTGGAAGTTATAAATTGGTTAGGAATGATGGTAGAATAAATTGTTAGTTAATGGTGATAGATGGATGATCTATTACTATGGTTATGAGATGAAAAGATTTATACCTACAAGTTGTTTGATAATATGCCTAAATGGCATAAGTTATAGAATTTGTTACTAATATTGGTCCTATTAAATGTTATATTGTAGATTGAAGTTGCTTAAGTGTATTGGAACATTGTAGTATCATTAAGGGGCAAATTTGAGATATGTATGGCTAACTTTAACTCTTGTAGAATCCCCGTGTTGTGACGAGCATACGGTATGTGTACCTTGTATGAAAATATGTGAATTGATTGCCTTAGTTGATTTCCATACCACAAGTTATATGTGATTGTGAGAAGTGATTTGATGT
>MU688310.1:11451-22793 GCA_026770625.1 Nicotiana glauca | reverse complement strand
TTATATATATATATATATATATATATATATATATATATATATATATATATATATATATATATATATATAAAGCAGCACTATATAGATAAAATGTGTTTTCAGGTAAGTTGTAAACACATGATGTGTGGCTATAATTCATGGTTTAGCACATTATATGCCTTGCATTTTAAATACTTTAATGATAAATTATACTTTGTTTGAGCATAATGGAGTCTATTTTATGTGTATGTGCATTATAAATAAAAGTAGAGCTAAAGGGATGCTTAAACGTCGAAAGTGCGCTCGAGAACGGTGAAAAGGAGAAGCCATGCAAAAGTTAGCTCGACTAGGCTTTAGCCTGGCGAGGCCAGCTTAAAGCCAGGCCCAACTAGGCATTTGCTCGGCGACGCCAGCTTAAAGCCAGGCTAAGGCTGGCGTTAGCCTGGAGACGCCAGGCCTAAGGCCAGGTCCAATCCGAGTTTTGAAGGTTTAAATCATTTTCCGGCTTGAGTAGGAGTTGATCTACACATTTAGGGCTTGTCCCAAACATATAAATAGACCCAAAAATGGCACTTTGAAGGACTTTTGCAACCGGAGGAAAGAATAACTCGTGGAACACTACTTGGGAGTTCGAATCATTGATTTCGACATCCCTTATTCTTTACTCTGTAATTCAATTATGCAAATTACTTTGGATATTGTTACTATGAGTATGAGTAGCTAAACTCCTAATCTAGGGTATTGATGGAACCTGTTGAAGGATGATTTTCTCCTTACGTTAATATAGATTTGCCATAGTATTCTCTCTATTAGTTCTACTATATGCTTATTGCTGTTGATTGTAGGGCCCTCAATCAACTGTTCCTATTTAGTGTGCATTACTCGGGAGAGAGTGCATATTTAGGTAGTTGTTGAACAACATCACTCCTAACATATATGAGGGATCAATACGAAGGGTTTAATGGTGGGATTAAGGATAACGAAACCTTGTGTGCGATCTAAGTGAGCTGTACTTAAGGCAATCTAGCGTAATTCGGGAGATATGTCTAGTATATTATTGTAATTACTTGGGAGAGAGTTACGGCAGTCGGAGTGCTCATGATCGATAGAGAAGACTTCGGCAAATTAATAGCAAACGTAGTGGAAAGGATTCCGACAATAGGGAAAATCAGAACCTTAGATCATTCCAATTCTTGTCTACAACCCATTCGTAGTTAGTTCTTAATTATTGCATTTTCATTACATAATATTTAGTTAGTAAACATCCAATCCATTACTTAAATATCTTCGAAGATTTAATACGTGAATTGTGTAAGCCCAATAACTGTGATTAATAGGTTAATTCCCTGTGGGATTCGACTCCGGACTTGTTAACCAGAATATATTTGCAACGACCGCTAGTCCTTTTTTATAAGACATAATTGGGAGTCATCAAATTTTGGTGCCGTTACCGGAAAATTAACGGTGTTATTAATTGCAGTTAAAAAAAGTGCAAAAATTCTTAGTGTAATCAATTTTCTTAAATTTAAATTGAATACATTGAAATTCTAAATGTTTGTAGTCTTGGGTGTTGCAGGTGCATGCCTAGAAACTCCTCAAGAACTGGTGAATTATTTGAAGCACTATCAGATCCTGAGAAAGTTTTCAAGGCATTGATTCCTGCAAACAAGAAATGCAAACAACAACAGAACTCAACAAAACAAATCGAACCGGACATGGGGGACGAAGTAAACAACAAAAATAATGGGAATGACCCGAAAAATTAGGGTGTGGTGTCGCTTGTGCCAGAAGCATCATTGTACGATTGGGCATAACCTACCGCTGACAACATAGAAACTGCAATTGTAGTCCCTCAGATACAAGCAGAATCATTCCAAATCACAAATAACATGCTACATTTATTGCAGAATAAGGGACTGTTCTCAAGGTCATACGTTGAAGATCCTCAGCAGCATTTGAAAAATTTCCTGTCGATCTGTGCCACGCAAAGGCAACATAATGTAACAACGGAAGCAATACGACTGTTGTTGTTTCCATTCTCAGTAACGGGAGCGGCTCAGACTTGGCTTAATTCACTCCCCATAAACTCCATTACTACTTGGGAGGAATTAGTCAAGCAATTTGTGAGCAAATTTCACCCACCCAATAAGACTGCTTAACAAACTGATGAGATATTGAGCTTCAGACAGAAACAAACATTGACATTAGAAGAAACGTGGGAGAGGTTCAAGGGTCTGCTAGTTACGTGTCCATATCATAGTATTCCGGAGCAAATGTTGGGGCAGAGGTTTTACATGGGTTTGGCAGATAGCTTGAAGGCCAATGTTAATGCTTCAGCAGGTGGAGCATTTTTTAGCAAAACATTCAGAGAAAGCAAGATCCTACTGGACAAGATGGCACAAAACTCAGGATGGACGTCAAGAAATGCTCCAATCACTCATGTGGTTCACTTGATGGCTTTAGACCAAACTAACTCCATAGCTGAAAATGTGGCCACTCTAGTGACACAAATAAGCATCCTCACCAAAAAGGTTGATGAATCATGCCAGAAGCAGCAGGTACACATAGTTGATGCAACTAATGAGGGCTTATGTACATCATGCATTAATCAACCATATGTCTGCTCATAGAGTGCAGAAGGTGATAACCAACAATATCAAGAGAACATGAATTATGTGGCCAACTATGTGGGACATAGGCAAGGTGGTTAGAATTGGGGTCAATAGAATCAACAATATAGACCAACTCCATAGCAATACAAAAACAACAACAATCTTGGGGCTATGCGACCACAGGGTCAAGTGGTTCCTTATCAAAGGCAACATGGTTACAACCAGCAAAATAAGTAGCAGGCTTATCAACAACCTCAACAACAACAGACTGTGAGACATGAAGATGGGTTTTCTAAACTTAAGGGAATGATGCAACAAGTGATTGGGTCCACGAGAAAACTAACTGAAAGAGTAGATTCACATGAATCAGCGATAAAGAATATTAAGATCCAATTAGGACAATTTTGATGGCTTTAAATAATCATCCCCACGGGACGCTACCTGCAGAACACAAATCAATCCAAAAGAGCATAGACCGAAACATCTTATGACAGTGAGTCTCCGAAATGGTAGAGACCTAGATCTGGAGCAAGAAATTGCTCGCAAAAGTAGACCTACTGAGACACTGGTGCCAGTACCCATTGAGATAGATGATTCAATAGAGTTAACTGAGGTGACGGTACAACATGCACAAGAGAATGCCAACAAAGAAAAAGAAGTTGTGAAAGAGATTGAGGTTGCACAAGAACCGATAGCAGAAGCAGTGCCTGAACAAGAAAAAAAATCAAATCATAGGGAAGAAGCGACCTCTAGCACCATTTCCACATAGATTGGCCAAGTATAAAAAAGATGAGCAGTACAAGAAATTCTTGGAGATATTGAAGCAAATTTAGGTAAACATTCCATTTATTGATGCTTTAAAGGAGATGCCTGGTTATGCGAAAATAATGAAGGACTTGATGTCCCGCAAGTTCGACTTTCAAGACTTGGCCATAGTTATACTGACTCAGAACTGCAGTGCTATTGTGACAAGACCCATAGCTGAGAAGTTGTCTGACCCAAGGAGTTTCACAATCCTATGGACAATAGGCAACTATGCATTTGCTAAGGCATTGTGTGATCTGGGGGCAAGCATAAACCTTATGCCCCTAGCTATCTACAAAAGGCTAGGCATTGGAAGAGCTAAACCCACGTCCATGTTACTACAGCTGGCTGGCCGGACAATGAAGAGGCCCTCTAGTATTCTTGATGATGTATTAGTATAGGTTGGGAAGTTTTTGTTCCCAGCAAATTTTGTCATTCTTGACTGTAGGGTTGATGAGGAAATTCCCATAATTTTGGGAAGACCACTCTTGGCCACTAGGAGCTTTAATTGATTGTGAAACTGGAGAGCTTAAAATGAGATTAAATGATGAAGATATAACATTCAACGTGCATAAATCTATACGGCGGCCAAGTGAATTTGCTAATTGCTCTTTAATAGATGCCGTGGATGTAGTTTTGGAGGAGGAAGATGAGACATTGAACATAAAAGATCCTCTAGCAGCCTGTTTCATGAACTTAGATGAAGCCAATAGAGAAGACTTGGCAGAGTGGGTACTTTCTCTTGAAGGACAAGGTTTTTGGAGAAGGGAGCTCGAATTTGAGCCTTTGCACTTAGAGGAAAGAAAAACTCCTCCAGCTAAGCCATCGATAGAAGATCCACCAAAGTTAGAACTGAATCCATTGCCATCTCATCTCAGGTATGCCTTCTTAGGACCTAACTCAACTTTACCTGTTATTATCTCATCTAGTTTATTAGATGTGAAGGCAGAATAATTTTTGCAGGTACTAATAGAGTGCAAGACTGCAATTGGATGGACTATTGTAGACATTAAGGGTATCAGCTCGGCCTTCTATATGCATAAGATTTTACTGGAAGATGGGCACAAACCTTTCAGAGAACACCAAAGAAGGCTGAACCCCAGCATGAAAAAAGTGGTAAAGAAAGAAGTGATTAAGTGGTTAGATGTGGGAATCATATTCCTCATCTCTGACAGCAGCTGGGTTTGCCCAGTTCAGTGTGTGCCAAAAAAAGGAGGTATGACGACAATGAAAAATGAGAAGAACGAATTGATCTCTACACGAACAGTTACAAGTTGGCGAATCTGTATGGATTATAGGAAGTTGAACTTGGCTACCAGGAAAGACCATTTCCTACCTCCATTCATTGATCAGATGCTAGATAGATTGGCAGGGAGGTCCCACTTTTGCTTTCTAGATGGGTACTCGGGGTATAATCAGATCTCTATTGCCCCGGAGGACAGAGAGAAAACATCGTTCACCTGCCCTTATGGAATCTATGCTTTTTGAAGAATGCCGTTTGGCCTATGTAATTCACCTGTCATATTCCAAAGGTGCATGATGGCCATCTTCAGTGATATGATAAAGGAAATAATGGAGGTTTTCATGGATAACTTCTCAGTGGTGGGGAATTCATTTGATGACTGCCTTATAAACTTGAGAAGAGTATTGAAGAGGTGTATCGAGACAAATCTGGTACTCAACTGGGAAAAGTGCCATTTCATGGTACAGGAAGGTATAGTCTTGGGGCACCTAGCGTCAAGTAAAGGCATCAAGGTAGATCGTGCAAAGATTGATGTGATAGAAAAGCTATTCTTTTTGGAGAATGCTGTTTGGCCTATGTAACGCACCTGCCACATTCCAAAGGTGCATGATGGCCATCTTCAGGGATATGATAGAGGAAATAATGGAGGTTTTCATGAATGACTTCTCAGTGGTGGGGAATTCATTCGATGACTGCCTTATAAACTTGAGAAGAGTATTGAAGAGGTGTATTGAGACGAATCTGGTACTCAACTGGGAAAAGTGCCATTTTATAGTACAGGAAGGTATAGTCTTGGGGCACCTAGCATCAAGTAAAGGCATCTAGGTAGATCGTACAAAGATTGATGTGATAGAAAAGCTTCCACCACACACTTCCGTCAAAACAATCAGAAGTTTCCTTGGGCACGCCGGTTTCTATAAGAGATTTGTAAAATATTTTTCCAAAATTGCTAACCCCTTGTGTAAATTGTTTGAGAAAGATCGCCCTTTTGTGTTTTCTGATGACTGTAGGGTAGCGTTTGAGGAATTGAAGAAGAGACTGGTAACAACAACTATCATAGTTGCCCCTGACCAGGAGTAACCATTTGAGCTGATGTGTGATGCAAGTGACTATGCTGTTGGAGCAGTTCTTAGGCAGCGAAAAGATAAAATCATGCATCCAATATACTACGCAAGTAGAACGTTGAGTGGAGCCCAACTAAATTACACTGCGACCGAGAAGGAAATGCTGGCAATAGTGTTCGCATTTAATAAATTTAGGTCATACCTGATAGGCTCGAAGGTAATTGTTTATATAGACCATGCTACTCCCAGGTACTTAATCGAGAAGAAAGAGTCAAAACCGCACCTGATTCGATGGGTGCTACTGTTGCAAGAATTTGATTTGGAAATCCATGACCGAAAGGGAACGGAGAACCAAGTAGCTAATCATTTGTCTAGGTTGGAAGGGTAGAAGAGATTCTGGAAACTTTCCTAGACGAACAACTACTAGCCACAATCTTGAGGAATCACCATGGTATGCAGACATTGCAAACTACCTGGCGAGTGGTATTCTTCCTTATGACCTCTCCCCTGTCCAAAAGAAAAAGTTCTTTCGTGATTGTCGTATATATTATTGGGATGAGCCTTATCTCTTTAGGATTTGTATTGATAACATGATCTGGAGATGTATCCCGAGATAGACCAATCTTCTATTTTGCAGGTATGTCACGCGTCATAATATGGTGGGCATTTCAGGGGAGTAAGGACAACTGCGAAAGTCTTGGAGTCGGGCTTCTATTGGCCAACATTGTTCAAAGATGCACATTTATGGATGAAGGGTTGTGATGAATACCAACGAACCGGGAATATTTCTCGCCGACATGAGATGCCGATGAACCCAATTCAGGAGGTAGAAGTGTTTGATGTATGGGGAACCGACTTCATGGGGCCTTTCATCAGCTCATATGGCAGCAAGTACATACTCGTCACTGTGGATTGGACTACATGTCCAAATGGGTGGAGGCTTCATCGCTCCCTACAAATGATGCAAATGGGGTAATTGTTATTTTGAGAAAGAACATATTCACCCGATTTGGCACTCCAAGGGCAATAATCAGTGACATATGTACTCACTTTTGTAATCGAGCCTTCGCAAAGTTGTTGGAGAAGTGTGATGTATGCCACAAGGTTGCCACCCCATATCATTCACAAACGAGTGGTCAAATGGAAGTTTCGAACAGGGAGATAAAGAGAGTGTTGACTAAGACTGTGAATGCTACTAGAACAGATTGGGAAAGGAAGTTAGATGATGCACTTTGGGCTTATCGAACTGCTTTCAGAACTCCAATTGGCATGTTGCCATACAAATTGGTGTTTGGGAAGGTGTGTCACTTACCAGTGGAGTTGGAGCATAGAGCTTGGTGGGCGTTGAGGCAGTTGAATCTCGATATTGAAGCTGCAGAAACAAGTAGAGTCACGGAGTTGCACGAGCTTGATGAGTTTCGATATCACGCTTTTGAGAGCACAAGATTATAAAAGGAGAGAATAAAGATGATACATGATAAAAATATTATTGAGTGGAGTTTTAAACCCGAAGATATGGTATTGCTATACAACTCAAGACTGAGGTTATTTTCGGGTTAAAGTCAAGATGGTCAAGGCCATTTCGTGTGGTTGAAATTCACCCCATTGGTGCTGTAGAGATTGCTGCAGCAAATGACTCTCGCACATTCAAAGTCAATAGGCATAGATTAAAACATTATGTGGGCATGGATGAAGCAAAGGTAGTGTCAGTGACCCATTTGATCGAGCCTCCGATGTTCAACGTACCTTAAATACACTTAACTGCGTCACGCCACAACTTTAAATAAGGCGCTGCATGGGAGGAAACCTATTGGACTGTTGTATTCATCGTGCCACGATGTTAACTGAGGTGCTTGTTGGGAGGCAACCCAATTCGTAGTTGATTTTTAGTATAGTTAGAATTTTTCTTTTTGTTTTTAGATACTAACAAGTTTGCAATTGAGTTTAGGTGAGTCGAGCAAGGTTTGAACATCATGCAAAGCCAGTATAAAGCCGGGGTCAGCCAGGCCTTAGGCTGGCGTCGCCTAGCTAAAGCCAGGGTCAGCCAGGCCTTAGGCTGGCGACGCTTGGCTAATGCCAGGTCAGCCAGGCCTTAGGCCCGGGACGCCTGGCTAACGCCATGTAAGTAGTTTGGGCCCTCTTTAAGTTGTTTCTCCTTATTTTGGTCGAAATAAACCTCGCAAACACGCCCTCACTACTGAACACACTACAAAGCAAACCCAAACCTCACTTCAACCAACATACATCCAGCTCTACAAGAAATTTCACAAGAACACACACACATTGCACAAATTGCTTGCTCACCCACACACAATCACAGCAGCCTCGCGCACTTATGGCGGCAGGTAGCACATTAACCAACAGGAATCCACGCCCGCTCGAACTAGCACGGCGTGTAGATCCACATAGAGGTCAAGCTTAGTCTTGCTAGTTTTTCACACTTATCCGAAATTATCAGGCAATATACTCCTTACAAAGCTTTAAAGGTATGATTCTATCTATTTTCTTTGTAATTTCAAGTTGGGTACATGTATTGAGTGGTGGTTGTTCTTCATGGTCATATTGTGTTTGTGTGCCCCAATCCCATGAACCCCTTAGGAATGGTGCTGAGATTGTGAAAATATGTGGTAGTACGGAACCCCCAAGCCGATTTGGGAGGATGAGACAATCCCTCAATTCTATAAGAACTCCCATGGCACTAGTGCTCGTCAAATGTTTGATGTAATGTCTCAATGGCATTCCTAGTCCCCATTGGAGCCCGAGTCTTTGAGATTAATAAACTAGTATTATGTAGTCGTGCACCACATTAAAATCTTAATTGTGGGGTGGCTCACGGGTAGCCCATATGTTGTGGTGTGATTCTAATGTTAAGAAAATACGAGGTGAAGTCTAAGTACCTCGGCAAGTTGGGGAAGATTATGTGTGTAGTGTGTAATGTAGCGTTATCTGACTACTGCATGCCTCCCAGAAAAGACATAGGCAAGGGAAAGGCTACTTCAACGGCCCAAGCTAAAACAAAGGCGACCTCTGTACCTCTTCTAAAGAAAAAGAAAGGGGGGAGAAGCTTCCTCTAGTATGACTGGTGCCACAACGCTGGCAGCTGTAGTTGCTATGCGTCAACAACCCCTAGGCCAATGGAAGTTTTGCATAAATAATATACCTCAACATACGAGGGATTGATACAAGTGCTATAGGCCTAAATATATCCATCCGGAGGGAGCTATCTAGGAACGCAACGTGAAAGTGAAGTGTCCGACATCCAGGATTTGGGGTTAAGCTATGTTTTTAAGAACACAGGGACATCAAACTCAACTTAGTCAGGGGATTCTATACGGGGTTTGACCCACGGGACATCGAGGAATTGGTGCCAATCCTGGGGCACTTGATAGATTTTTTAGCCAAGGCCATATGCGACTTTTTAGGTGCTCCAAATGTTCCTCTAGATCCATTGAACCAATTCATGCGTAGACCTACTTATAGAGAGTTGAGGCACACGCTCTGTGGGGTCGACTCTACTGCTGTATGGGTTCGGGACAAGGCAATGAATCGTCACAAGAGATTCCCTAAGAAGAAAATGAAAGCTGAGGCTCAAGTGTGGCTCAAGTTGATAAACGCACGGCTCATACAGTGCAATCATGACATGCTTATAAGCTGTGAGAGGACCTGTGTGATTTATTTCCTTATGACAGGGCAGGGGGTGAATGTGGGTCACCTGATCCGCTACCAGATGGCATCAATGAGAACGAGTAAAAGAGTTGATCGAATGCCATTTCCTAATTTCCTGACTCAGTTCTTACATCATGAAGGGGTTGAGGAAGAGCCTGAATTTGACAACACTATCGATTGTTGCTTGCTAAAAAGTTTTGAATGCTTGATCCCCCATCGACACCGCCTTGCTTTTCTGTAATAGCTTTTACTAATGTAATCAAGTTTTCTTTCATTTTCAATTCTCATTTCTGTTCTCTCAATTGCTCCTGACATTTGTTTTCCCGTACAGCACTGACAATCTAGTCTAGCGTACGGAGGGGACCTCAGTTGACGGATAGTGACTGCACTGACATCAGTTACTTAGCCTTACGTCGCCCTTCCAAGGAATCTCAGGAAGGTGCCGTGTAACAGTTGCTCTGTGGCACATACTTCTCCAAAAAGAAGAACAGAGAACTGCTGCCAGGTAAGGGGTGCTAACTACTCTGGAGCTAAAAGACAAGGCTGGTACGCCTTCATTGACAGATGCTTAGCGCAATGCATGTGATGACAGTTTTATGCCCCATCTTTGTAGGATGATAGATTTGTAGCTGCGGATAGGGGGTCGCCCGGCCATATCTGAGTAGAGGACTAATTTAGAGCAACGATATCTACTTAATGCTCATGATCAACAGCTGGTTGGTGTAGGAGAGGGATACAGACTCCCCACTAATGAGGATGTCAACATACCGGAGCAGTCTAAGGCCGAGCCAATGCAGTAGGATGGTGAGGGAGATGGTGATGATGGAGAGGACGAACATGATGAAAAGTGGAGAGCGTCAGAGGATGACGATGCTACTTGATAAATTCTTGCGCCCTACTCCTTTTATTTCTTGTTTTGTTTAATTGTGCATGCACTGAGGATAATGCATGATTCAAGTGTGGGGTGAGAACTTGTAGATATTAGTAGTTGTTAGCTTGTTTTTATTGTTAGAATTTGTTTTGTTTTTATTATTATTGTGTTATCTGTTAGTTGTTTTTAGGTAGAAATTATAAAAACATAAAAAAAACATAAATATGTTGGACTATTCCCGACGATGGATCTCCTAGATAGTTTTCTTGAGGGAAGTAAGTCTAAAAATATACAAAAAAGATTTTTTTAGGTAGTGTAGTAATTTTCCCTTTGTTTTTCTTTGGGCCACGGTTCTTTTTCAAGGGTTTTTTGTTGAACCTGTAGGTAGTTTTAATTTTTAGAAGTAGGAACCATGTGGCTAAGCATTTAATTCCAGCAATATCTCTGAGCCTTGTGATGCCTTGAGAATAGTCAGTACTCTGGTTGTGATGCTTAGGCTTAATTTTTTGACTCTAGGATAAATACCTTAAATCCTGGATTCTTAAATTTGCTTAACTTCTTTGACTGGAGTGTCGTGATAGAACCAATCCTGAATGAGTTATGTGCCATGTCTGTGTAAGGTTTGTATGTATTCTCTGTATTGCATTTGATATATAGAACTTGCCCCGTGTGTGTGCAAAGCGAAATAGTAGTTTTGTTCAGTCTGAGAAGTAATATATATAGTTCTTTGTTAAGCCAGATATATATAGAGTACCCACCTAAATGTTATGTATCATAGTTAACCCCTTTGAGCCTATAATTCTATTTTTTTGGTAACCACATTACAAGCCGTACCCCTTTGTTTGAATTGATCGTATATATTTGAACCTTGTCACCTCTCATGAGCACTTGAATTGTGATGAATTATGGAAAAGTTAAAGTGCGGGGTGGTGTGTTGGCTTTTGAGTGAAACAAATGAAATAGGCAGAAATATGCACTGGATGAAAAAAAAGTGTCAATAAAAGCCATTTGGATAGAAAAAGAAAAAAAAGAGAATATATATATATATATATATATATATATATATATATATATATATATATATATATATATATATATAGCGG
>MU688310.1:0-10187 GCA_026770625.1 Nicotiana glauca | reverse complement strand
TATATATATATATATATATATATATATATATATATATATATATATATATATATATATATATATAGTAGTGTATGAAAAAATATATAATTCCTGATGGTGGTGGCTTTTGATGTATTGGTGCTTAAAGAAGTAGGGGATGAAATATAGTGAAGTTAAGGTGGAATCTTGGTTTGACATAAGTATGGGATTGAAGGTTGAAATGTTAGTATTAAAGTTCTTAAGGGAGAGGTAGTCGCTTATATCCAAATGTATCTTACCAGACCTGCAACCTACATTACAACCAATGAAAGTCCTATTTGATCTTAGATTGGATGAACTCGATTAGTGGAGTATTACACTAAGGGAAAACTCATGGTACATCATATGGGGCATATAAATATTTCTGAGAGCGAGTGAATTTTCTTATCTTGAGTTCCTACATTATTAAAATTCACGGTGTGTGGAACTAAGTTCTTTGATTGGGTGAGGACACATGATTCATAAAGGTAAGGTAATGTTGTTGACCTCTATGTTAGAGTAAGTAAGTGAATTGTGAATAAAGCATGGTATTTGTTAGTCGATTATTGAGGCAAGGATATCACGCCTTTGTGCTTAAACTATTTGAAGATTCTTCGTATAATGAGTTAAGGGAATTGCTTAATTTGTTGTTTCCATAAGTGTAGTTTGATTGCTCGAGGATGAGAAAATGTTTACGTGTGGGGTATTGATGTGTGGCTATAATTCATGGTTTATCACATTAAGTGCAAAAACAACAACAACATACCTGAAAAAGGGTCTGGGGAGAGTAGAGTATATGCAGACGTTACCCCTACCCCGAAAAGGGCAGAGAGGCTATTTTCAGGAGACTCTCGGATCAATAGGAGATAAAATAGTATCAGAAAAGAAACAAGAGAAAAGACATGTAACAAAAAAAGATATCAGAAAGAAAATAACCACAACAAATAAGTGAAAGGACAATAACACAAAACTATGCAAAACAACAATGTGAATACAACAAAGACTGCTAAGAAATCTAAACGAAACTCTATCAGACTACCCGGTACAAAGAGGGAAGTACTCCCGACTACCCCTAGCCTATCACCCTAATGTCCGACCTCCACATGTTCCTATCAAGAGCCACGTCCTCGAAAATCTGAAGTCGCGCCATGTCCTGCCTGATCACCTCGCCCCAATACTTCTTAGGTAGCCCTCTGCCTCTTCTCGTACCTGCCAAAGTCATCCGCTCATACCTCCTAACCGGTGCATCTAGGCTTCTCCTCCGTACGTGACCGAACCATCTAAGCCGCGCTACCCACATCTTGTCGTCCACGGGAGCCACGCTTACCCTCTCCCAAATATTTTCATTCCAAATCTTATCCAGCCTAGTGTGCCCACATATCCATCTCAACATCCTCATTTCTGCTACTTTTACCTTCTGGATATGTGAATTCTTGACTGGCCAACACTCAACTCCATACAACATGGACGGTCTAACCATCGCTTTATAAAACTTACCTTTGAGTTTCGGTGGCACATTCTTGTCACACAAGACTCCAGACGCTAACCTCCATTTCATCCACCCCATTATATCGTGTGTAACATCCCCGTCGATCTCCCCATCTCCCTAGATAATTGACATTAAGTACTTAAAACTTTCTCTCTTGAGCATGACCTGAGAGTCAAGCCTGACTTCCACATCCGCTTTCCCTGTCACGTCGTTGAACTTACATTCCACATATTCCGTCTTAGTCCTACTCAATTTGAAACCTTTAGACTCTAGAGCCTACCTCCATACCTCCAGTCTCCCATTAACACCGCCTCGCATCTCATCAATCAAAACTATATCATCAGCGAACAACATACACCATGACACCTCTCCTTGGATATGGTGTGTCAGTGCGTCCATCGCCAGAGAAAATAAGAATGGGTTGAGCACAAATCCTTGGTGTAATCCCATAACCATCGGAAAAGGCTCTGAGTCACCTCCCACAGTCCTAACCCGAGTCATAGCTCCATCATATATATCTTTATCACCCTAATATAAGCCACTGGCACACCTTTCACCTCCAAACACCTCCAAAGGACGTCCCTAGGGACCTTGTCATATGCCTTCTCTAGGTCAATAAACACCATATGCAAATCCCTCTCCCTATACCTGCATAGTTCCACCAACCTCTATAGTAGAACGGCCCGGCATGAACCCGAACTGGTTTTTCATTATAGACACTGCCCTCCTTATCCTCCTTTCCACCACCCTCTCCCAAACTTTCATGGTATGACTTAGTAACTTGATACCCCTATAGTTATTACAATTCTAGATGTCCCCTTTATTCTTGTACACCGGAACCATTATACTCCACTGCTACTCATCAGACACCCTATTTGTCCTGAAGATAACATTAAATAACCTAGTTAGCCACTCCAAGCCTGCCCTACCTGCATATCTCCAAAACTCTACTGGAATCTCGTCAGGTCCAGTCGCTTTGCCCCGACTCACCTTACCCATTGCACCCACAACCTCCTCAACCTTAATGCGCCTACAATACCTAAAGTCTCGGTGACTCTCAGAGTGCCCCAATTGCCCTAACACGATGTTTCCATCCCCCTCTACATTCAGAAGTTTATAAAAGCATGACTGCCATCTTTGCCTAATCTGGGCCTCTTCCATCAATACTCGACCATCCTCGTCTTTGATGCACCTCACTTGATCCAGGTCGCGAGCCTTTTTCTCTCTCTCTTTGGCCAACCGAAATAACTTCTTGTCCCCACCTTTACCCCCAAGTTACTCATAAAGCCGACCAAAAACAACAGTCTTAGCCTCTGTGACCGCTACTTTCGCCTCCTTCCTAGCCTCCTTATATCTTTCTCTGTTCAGTCTCCTCTTATCCTCGTCGGTGCTCTCCGCTAACTTAATATATGCCACTTTATTGGCTTCCACTTTACCTTGGACCACGTTATTCCACCACCAGTTGCCTCGGTGCCCGCCATAATAGTCTTTCGACACTCCCAACACCTCTCTTGCTGCCTCCTTATACAGTCCACTGTCGTCGTCCACATAGTGCTAGTCTCCCCACCACTCTTCCAGGCACCCATATTCGTCAGCCACCCCTCCAACTACTCTGCATTATCCTTAGAAAAATCTCCCCACCTGATCCTCGACGGACCCCGTACAAACCTCTTCTTCCTCTTCATCAAAATACCGATGTCCATCACTAGGAGCCTATGTTGAGTAGCGAGGTTCTCACTCGGGATCACTTTGCAATCCTCGCACAACCCCCTATCACATCTCCTGAGGAGGAGATAGTCAATTTGAGTCTTAGCCACCATACTCCGAAAAGTAACCAAATGTTCCTCTCTCTTCGGAAACATAGAGTTCACGATCACCAACTCAAGTGCTCTAGTGAAATCCAACAGTGAGGTACCACCCCTGTTCCTATCACCAAAGCCGAAGCCACCATGCACCTCACCATAGCCACCAGCAGATGACCCAATATGACCATTGAAATGCCCTCCTATGAATAGCTTCTCCGTAGGTGGAATACCCCGCACCACCTCATCCAGCGCCTCTTAGAAGCGCCTTTTTACCTCCTCGTCCAAGCCCGTTTGCGATGCGTAAGCGCTAATGACATTCAGAGTGCTCCCTCAAACTACTACCTTAATCACCATCAATCTGTCATTCACCTATCTAACCTCTACCACCGACTCTCTAAGCTCCATGTACACCAAAATGCCCACTCCGTTCTTACCCTTCACAACTCTGAAGAACCATAATTTATACCCATCTACTTTCCTCGCCTTCGATCCTACCCACCTAGTCTCCTGTACACACGATATATTGACCCCTTCTTTTTGAAGAATCTTCGCTAGCTCTATAGACTTACCCATCAACGTCCCTATATTCCACGATCCAACTCTCAACCTACATGCTACCTTGTTCCCTTTACCCCCTTTGGGCCCAGTCCTACTCCCCAACCCTTGCCCTACCCCCTCCTCACCACCCGACCTCTCCGAGGACATGAACCTACTCTGCCATTACAAATCACAGTCTCTATACTTACGAAGGTCTAAAAATGGAACGGAGAAAAAACACCACACAAAATAACAAAGGGAGCAAATAGTAACTACAAACCCACTAAACTGACTAGACTAGTACGAAATACTACGATTTAGCACATTAAGTGCTTGCGTTTTAAATGCTTTAATGATAAATTACACTTTGTTTTAGCGTAATAAAGTTTATTTTATGTGTAGGTACATTGAAAATAAAAGTAGAGCTAAAGGGATGCTTAAACGTCGAAAGTGCGCTCGAGATCGGTGAAAATGAGAAGCCAAGAAAAAGCTAGCTCGACCATGCTTTAGCCTGGCGAGGCCAGCTTAAAGCCAGGCCCAACTAGGTGTTAGCCTGGCGACGCCAGGCCTAAGGCTAGGTCCAATATGAGTTTTGAAGGGTTTAATCGGTTCTTGGCTTGACTAGGAGTTGACCTATACATTTAGGGCTTGTTCCAAACATATAAATAGACCTAAAAATGCCACTTTGAAGGACTTTTGCGGTCGAAGGCAAGAATAGCTCGTGGAACACTACTTGAGAGTTCGAATCATTAATTTCTACATCCTTTATTCTTTACTCTGTAATTTAATTATGCAAATTACTTTGGATATGGTTACTATGAGTATGAGTTGCTAAACTCCTAATCTAGGGTTTTGATGAAACCTGTTGAATGATGATTTTCTCCTTACGCTAATATAGATTTGCCATAGTATTCTCTCTGTTTGTTCTACTATATGCTTATTGATGTTGAATGAAGGACCCTCAATTAACTGTTCCTATTTAGTATGCATTACTCGGGTGAGAGTGCATATTTAGATAGTTATTGAACAACATCACCCCTAACGTATATGAGGGATCAATACGAAGGGTTTAAAGGTGGGATTAGGGATGACGAAATCTTGGGTGTGATCTAAGTGAGCTGTACTTAAGGCGAACTAGCGTAATTCGGGAGAATATGTCTAGTATATTATTGTAATTACTCCGGAGAGAGGTACGACAATCAGAGTGTTCATGATCGATAGAGAAGACTTAGGCAAATTTATAGCAAACGTAGCGGAAAAGATTCCGACAATAGGGAAAATTAGAATCTTAGATCATTACAATTCTTGTCTATAACCTGTTCGTAGTTAGTTCTTAATTATTGTATTTCTATTGCGTAATATTTAGTTAGTAAACATCCAATCTATTACTTAAATATCTCCGAAGATTGAATACGTGAATTGTGTAAGTCCAATAGTTGTGATTGATAGGTTAATTCTCAGCGAGATTCGACTCCGGACTTGTTAACCGGAATATATTTGCAACGACCGCTTAATCCTTTTTATAAGGCATAGTTGGGCGTGATCAATACCAAATTTCATTATCAAGAATCACGGTGCTGGACAAGTTACTTTAATATAATAACAAAGCATAACCGGGACCCAGCTAAGATATAGGTAGAACATATATGTTAATGACCAGCGTAAAATTAATCTATGTAACGATAATGTAATCTATAGCATATGCATCCAAATAGACATTAATGAGTTCTGAATTGACCTTACTGACTGTCTCTAACTAATTTTTGATTAAACGTATTTGATTGATTTGTTAATTAATACATGGATTGCTTTAGTTCTCTTCTTCAAAAGGTGGATTGTTACTCTACATATAAGAATGCTAGATAAGGTCCCTTACTTATATTATGACAAATTATAATCCAAGGAAAAGGTTGAAAAATGAAAGTTAATATATTGACTTGCAAATTAGACGCAAGGGTATTTAGTTTGATGGATTATAATAAATACCGAAAGCAATTCCAGTATTAAAATCACATGTAATCTAGATAATTAATATAAACGGGATTTAACAGGTTACCTCTTGAAGCATGGACAAAGCTCCTCTATCACGTGAGCCTCCAAATAATATTCGAAAATAACAATTTTGCGTGGGCAAAATTTCTAGGAAAACTTGGCTGAAAATTTCGGCCACCATATACTACTCCCTCTAGGTGGAAAACCTTATGTATTTATAGTACAAGTTTTAAGGGTTAAAACCCTTTTCTAAAACCTGTTGGGTTTTCTTTTCCACGAAAAAAATGATTCCTTTATTTTTTACTATTGAGGCACAGTAGGGACTACAAAATTTAATTAACAAGGCTCCAATTATGAAATTAATTTCTAATTTTCGAAATTAATATCTACCATAATTAATTACGAACTCCACTAAAAAATCGTAATTGCACTCCTTATTCAATTTTGAAATTCATCCATTAAAACTTATTTAACTTCCCATGTTAAGCTTCAGATACTAATCAATTAAATTAAATTACTGACGATTTAAGTTATTGATTATTTCCTTTAGACTTTTGGTTAACTTATTTCATGTGTCGGATACAAAATCCACTGGCCGGGTTTGCACATGAAAACTTATAAGCTTTCATAAAGGTGTATCATCAATTTCTAAACCGAGACATGAATTCTATCAACTAACTATTATTTCGCCAATATACATTATTATTATTATCTAGTTTACCAAGCATATTGATCCACGAAAGAATATCGCTTTTTAATAAATCAAAATAATAATAATGTACACAACTAATTATAATTATATCAAGATTAAGAGTATACGTATATTTAATGACTATAGAGTTTATTTTATTAAGTCAGTATAAAATACTTATCTCTACTTGGTCCATTCAATACATACAAAATGTACTAGCACAAGAAGTTGGAGTTAAACCATTCCCATAATCAAGATAAATTATATTTAATCTTGTGCTACAATCGTCTATGATGGTTTGTGCAATTCCATCATTAGATTGTGAACTCAAACTTTATACTTATAAGAACCGATGATTTAATCTTCGTGTGTAAGCTAAACGGTATACACTAAATCATCTACTATATAAACAAATGACACAAACTAATATATGATCTATTTAAAATTTTATTAAAATTGTATAAACAATCATTCCATAATAAATACTAGGGGTGTGCATAGGTCGGGTTGGTTCGGATTTTACAATTACCAAACCAAACCAATTGTGTCGGGTTATTAAATCTAAAGACCAAACCAAACCAATAAAATTCGGATTTTTCGCTCTCGGGTTTTCGGGTTATTCGGGTTTTTTCGGATTTTTTTTTCCGGTAAAATCTTCGTGGAACAAAACATATAAATTGTGCTCAAAATATTTTATCTTTAATCCTAGTAAGATACAACTACATAAAGTATTTTTCAAGAAACTAAGTACAAAATATGAGATATGTCATGGCAGTATAATAAAATATTCAACAATAAAGTCAATAAAATTATGTAATATGAATATTCCTAATTAAAAAGTCATAATAAAAATAAACATAATCTAAAAGTGCTAAATCATGCTAAAATAAGTAGACTAATAAGGGATTATTAATAACATGACGAAACGATAGAGAAAAAATAATAATAGGTTATGCATTTTTTATCTAAATTATTGCANAAGAAAAAATAAAAATAGGTTATGCATTTTTATCTAAATTATTGCAAAAAAATAAATAAATATTCAATACATTCCCGTCCGTAGTATTGAATTGAATGCCTTTGTTAGCATTAGTATTGATTTGATTTTGGTTTGGGCTTTTGTTAGCATTATTTAATTTACTAATGTAATGGCTATAAAACTTATTGAAACATTTACAAGTTCTAAGTCCAACCTTGAAGTAATACCTTAAAAGGTAATTATGAATCTTTTTAAGAAATATTTATAAATTACATCATAATAAGTATATTTATATATTAAATATATCTAAAATTTCTATATATATAATGTCGGGTTGGTTTGGTTTCGGTTTGACTTTCTTTAGTTAAAACCAAACCAAACCAATTATGGTCGGGTTTTTTCTTCTAATACCAAACCAAATCAAACCAAACCATGGTCTGGTTTTTTTTCTCGGTTTGACTCGAATTATCGGGTTGGTGCGGTTTGTCGGTTTCCTTTGTACATCCCTAATAAATACTATATCTAAACCAAACCCAAGGATATATCCCAATATAGTTAATCCATTGTCCCATACTTTCCTAGTTTAATCCGATGAATCAAACTCATGAGAGGACTAATATTTTTGATTTATAATTTATAATTAATTAGGAGTATTTTATATATTTTATAATGTCACCTAATGCTTCTTATATTGTAATGCGAGTTAATAGAAGTCTTTTATGCTGTTTTCTACTTAGGAATTACAGTGTGACAAAGGTGTCAAGTTAGGTAGGTACGTGCATTCTGCAAAAAAGTAACCAAAAGGGACAGGGTGATTTGTAAGACATGTCAAACCATTCTTATACTTCATTCATTCATTCATGTACTCCTCTTTTTACCCTTTTTTCCCTCTTGTTTTTCCAAGTATATATATTAATCCAAGATTTCCTATTTAAAAATACCTTATCCTCTCAATTAATATATCTCTCACCTTCTTTCTTTTAGCTCATCCAATAAGAAAAATGAATATTCCTAAAGGCATATATTTCCCTCTTTCTATTGCTATTGTGGCCATTTTGGCATCAATTTCCTTTAAGATATTTGATCGTTTAACTTTGGAGGAATTATCATCTCCTATTATCTCAAGAATAATTCACAAGAATATTCATCGAGGTCATCATCGTCATCACCGTGATGACAAAAAACAATCAATCTGTGACAATTTCTCCCCAAATTTCCCAACTATAGATCCTACTACAACCTCCATTCTCTGTGTTGATCATAATGGTTGCTGCAATTTCACTACCGTACAAGCTGCTGTTGATTCAGTTGGGAATTTCAGCACGACAAGGAGCTTGATTTGGATCAACAGTGGTATATATTTGTAAGTCCTATATCCTTGAGTTTTACTTCTATACAATAACAATGTAAAAAAATATTTATACATTATCGAGTCACCTTAAAGATAACCACATGTAAGTGCGCATAATTATTAACTGAAACTAGTTACCGTAAAAATAAGTTAGACAACCTTCTACAAACATATTAAAAAAATTTTTTTAGACTGTGTGTACGATTAGTTAAGTTATTGTTCTTGGAATAACTTTATTATTCGTTGTTTTGTTGTTGAATATAAGGTATTATCTGAGCTAAAACGACTAATTTGTTATTGTGTATGCAGTGAAAAGGTCATTATTCCAAAAACCAAACCTAATATCACCTTTCAAGGGCAAGGGTATACTTCAACAGCAATTGTATATAATGATAATGCCAATTCTTCACGTGGTACATTTTACAGTGGCTCTGTCCAAGTATTCTCCACCAACTTCATCGCTAAGAATATAAGTTTCATGGTATATCACCCTTGCCCTACTCAAATTCATTCATCTTAATAATGCATCAAACATAAACAAAAAAAGGAAATTTCCTCTAATGAAAGCGTAATTCCTACTCCTATATTGTGCAAAGTACTAGCTTGTCGCAATGTGTTGTTGGAAAAAAAAAATGCATATAGTTAAAGTTATATGCAACGAACAATAATGAACCTGCTATAGGAGGTTAAAGTACTTTCATCGTGTAATTATTTTTAAACTGTCAGTGTATATAACTTACATCATGTGCACGTCGTTATGTTTGGAAATACAGAATGTAGCTCCGATTCCAGGGCCGGGGGCAGTAGGAGCACAAGCAGTGGCCATTAGGATAGGAGGAGACCAAGCTGCTTTCTGGGGTTGTGGATTTTTTGGAGCTCAGGATACCCTCCATGACGATAGGGGTCGCCATTACTTCAAGGAATGTTATATTCAAGGTTCCATCGACTTCGTTTTTGGCAATGGCAAATCATTTTATGAGGTACATTACATACAGCTAGAATTAAGTTATATATAGAGAGAGTTTATTTCCGTGGAAAGAAAATACACTGATGATTTTGTATATGTCAATAGAATACACGTTATGTGTGTATATAGCCGTGTTAGTTAGGGACTACCAACTCATGCAAGTTTTAAGAGGCCAAAACGAGAAGATTTTAGTCCCTTGAGGGACACTGGTGAAATTGGAATGATGTAGAGGAAATGTTTATATTGGAAGAAGATTTGAAACACTTTGAACATACTTTCAATGGTCATTTAGTCTGTACAAAAAAAATCTACAATATCCTTATAAGTTTCGCCAACATTAAGATTAATAATATACTATTATTAGGTACGTATTGTCCCC
>MU688308.1:0-10721 GCA_026770625.1 Nicotiana glauca | reverse complement strand
TGGCTGGCAAAGCATAACACCGGGGCTGGGCCCGACCTCCCTAAACCATGTCTCTGGGACGATCGGCTACTGGCTGACCCCTACCTCTGCCGGTCCGAGCTCCACCTCTACGGTCTCTACCTCCACCTCTATGATCCCTACCCCCGCCTCTAGCTAGCTGGGCAAGCTGTGGATCACCTGGTGCCTGAATCATGGGGTGAGGACCCTGCTGCTGACAACTACCCGAGGCTCGAGGGAAAAATCTGATAATGTGACTCGGGTCACCACAACCATAACAAGCCCTCGGCTGCTGAGACTGCTGGCCCTGTCGACCTGAATGTCCTCCCCGGAAACTCTAAAGTGGCGGTGCACTGATGGGCTGCTGATCAGAATAATGCTGCTAAGAACCACCACCACCTGGAGTACCATGAGAGACCTGGAGTGCTGACTAAAAGGGTCTCGGTGAATAGCCTTTACCATAAGAATCCCTACCTCCAGACGAGGTACCACTGAAACTACTAGAATGACGAGGCCTCTCATCCGACACATGACCACCTCCCCGTGCAAGAGCCATCTCATTGGCCGCATCCTGAAAAGATATCTCACTATCGGCTCCCACAGCCATCTGGAGATGGATCGACTGAATCAATCCATCAATAAACCTCCGCACCCTCTCTCGCTCCGTGGGGGGTATAACAATAGCATGGCATGCCAAATCAATGAATCGAGTCTCATACTGCGTGACTGTCATAGAGCCCTGCTGGAGGCGCTCAAACTGCCTGCGAAGTGCCTCTCGCTGAGTAACTGGGAGAAACTTCTCCAAAAACAACTCTGCAAACTGATCCCAAGTCAATGATGGCGACCCTGCTGGTCTGGATAAACAATAGTCCCTCCACCAAGTCTTGGCGGATCTTGCTGGTCGGAAGGTGGCGAAGTCAACCCCATTGGTCTCCACAATACCCATAGTCCGAAGGATCTCATGGCAGCTGGATAAGAAATCCTGTGGATCCTCTGAAGAAGTACCGCTGAATGTGGTGGTGAAGAGCTTGGAGAACCTATCAAGTCTCCACAAAGCATCTGAAGACATAGCCGCTCCATCGTCGGCCTGGGTCACAATACCTGGCTGAGCTGCCACAGCTGGTTGAACCATTGGAACATGAGCCTGGGGAGCTACCTGCTCTGGAGTACGTGTAGTAGGAGTCTGAACTCCTACTCCAGCCTGAGAAGTGGCTGGTGCTACTGTAAGCAAACCCGCTCTAGTGATGCTCTCCATATATATATAAAGCCTACCAGTCTGACTAAAGCGTCCTGAAGATCTGGGGTGACCATGACCCCTCCTGGGACCGGAGCTGGGCCCACCGGAGCTGCTGGGGCTGGAACCTCCTCATCATAGTCAATATGAGGCTCCACCTCTGGGACTACTGCCCGGGGCTGAGCTCTGCCCCTACCTCGGCCTCTGACACGACCTTGGCCTCCGCCCCTTACAGGAACTGCTGCTGGGGGCTCGGGCTGCTGCGCGGTAGAAGAGGAAGCACGTGTTCTCGCCATCTGCGAAAGAAAAGAGTAGAAAGACAATCAGTATTTGAGAAATAGAATCACACGACAAGAAAGAACAAAGTGAAATTTCCTAACTCCATAGCCTACGGGGATTAAATACGGACATCTTCGTACCGATCCCTCAGACTCTACCAAGTTTGTTCGTGAGTAGCAAGACCTATGTAACCTAGAGCTCTGATACCAACTTGTCACGACCCGGATTTCCCACCATCAGGAGTCGTGATGGCGCATACTAATAGGAGCTAGGCAAGCCAATTAAAACACTTCTCTTAACAACATTAACCATATAAGGAAAGACGAGACAATAAACATAAAAGCGGAAGTCTTAAAATATATATAACTGAAAATAAGCGCGGAAGTTCAATAACATCTCTACCCAGATCCAGTGTCGCTAACTCACGAACTACTAAATAGTGCTAAAAATAAGTCTGAATAGAATTACATCAATGTTTGTCTCGGCACAAGGAAAACAGACTAAACATATAAGGGACTCCGGCCTGCGGACGCCAGCTAGGCTACCTCGAAAGTCCCTGGACTGAAGTCAGCTCCCAATCAACTACTGCAGTGGTCCAAAAGCTGCTCCGGTACCGTGATCTGTGCAAAAGAGCACAGAAGTGTAGCATCAGCACAACCGACTCCATGTGCTGGTAAGTGCCTGGCCTAACCCTGGCGAAGTAGTGACGAGGCTAGACAGGACTACCAAACCAACCTGTGCAGTTTAATACATATATATGCAATAAAAGAAAAGAATACAGAAATTAAACAGTTAAGAGGGAGGGGGAGCATACTATGGGGGAAGTACAGTCCGGATATAAAGTCAACAATTTAAGAAAAAAAACGTGTAATAACAGTAATTAATGAGGCAGGAAAATTAATAGTTACACGGCATCAACCTTCGTGCTTTTACCTTCATTCTCACAAAAAAAACTATCAAATAAAGTGCACGACATCAACCTTCGTGCTTTTCCTCACATAACTCTCATATCATGGGACATAATAACCCTTCGTGAAATTTTAATCAAATCGGGGAACGAAATGTTCCTTCGTGCATAAATTATCAAAACATGGCACAGAATGATCCTTCGTGCATATATAATCAAAACATGGCACGGAATGACCCTTCGAAACATGGCACAGAATGACCCTTCGTGCATATATAATCAAAACATGGCACGGAATGACCCTTCGTGCAAAAACATAGCACAGAATGACCCTTCGTGCAATATCACTCTTCCTCACCCAAACAGTAATCACAACCAAATGGGGCGAGGGGATAGACAAATAGTAAGAAACGTCCCGGCAAAGAAAAAACACAATTAAACAGCTAAATTCTGGCAAGGAAGCAACAACAATAACCTTCACATCCCGGCAAGGGAGATAATCAATATACTCAAACCATCCCGGCAAGGGATTAATCATATCTCTTTCTGTTTCCTTCATTTCTTACTCAATACTCTTTTTATTGTTCGAGCCAACGCTCTAAAGAATTTACAATTCATAATTAATCCTCATACTCTTCGCATTATAAAGAATTCATCAATTAACATGGAAGAGTCATAACAATATCAGAATAAGTACAAACAAGGACCCACGGTCGTGCTAGACACCGGTGTATAGATACTCATCACCATGCTTATACACCGTACTCAACATTTAGCAATTAACAAACAACACTCTTATCCTATTCCCTCAAGCCAAAGTTAGATCAAACACTTACCTCAAATGCTCCAAAGTCAACTCAAGCCTCTAGTATAACTTTACCCCTCAAATTCGCCACAAAACCGCTCGAATCTAGTAACAAATTACTTGAATGTATTAAAGAATGCTACTTGAATCAATTTGAATGCATGAAAAATGAATTTTCCTAAGTTTGTTCAAAAATTCCCAAAATGGCCCCGGGCCCATGTGGTCAAAATCCGAGGTTCGAACCAAAATCCGATTACCAATTCCCACATGATCTCAGATGTATAAGTTATTTTGGAATCGGACTTCGAATTAAAGTCCAAAACCCCAAATTTTAGGAACCCTAGTTTTTCCCTAAATCCCCAAATTTCCCCATTAAAATCCTTGTTTTGAAGTTGAAATTATGTAAGATGTTAAGGAGTAAAGAAAATAAGTTAGAAATCACTTACCGATCGTTTTGAAGAAGAAGAATCATTTGGAAAATCACCTTTATGTTTTGGGTTTTGAAAAAGTAAAAAATGACTGAAAATCCCGACTTTATATACTTACTGAAGGCCCGACGTGGACCGCACAAAAATACTCCGCGGCCATGCCGAGGAAGGGAGGGAAAACGACCTCTGAACCTACCCAGCACAGCCCGCACTAGTTTGGTGCGCGGCCGCGCTGGTCGACCTTAGCCCATGGCTCTCTGAACCCACCCAAGCCACGCGGACCGCGCGGACCGCGCGGCTTCCAGCGCTGACCACGCGGTTTTGACCGCGGGCGCGTTGGGGCCTGCAACTCCTAAACCTGCAACTTCAGAATATTCTAAGCCTAAGACTTCCCGGGACCCACTCAAACTCACTTGAGCCCTTGGGGCTCCAAACCGAACATGCATATAATCTCAAAAACATACTATGGACTCATCTGTGTGATCAAATCGCCCAAATAACATTATAATTCATCAATTTGGGTCTTAATACCCATGATTTCTTTCCAATTTCCACAAAACATCAAGTTTATGATTTCTAGCTCAAAACACGTCAGATGTCGTCCAAATTTAACCAAACTTTACAGCTTTCATTTAAACCATATATAAGACTTGTGCCGGGCGTCGGAACCAAAATACGAGCCCGACAGCACAGTCTTCTAAACAAATATCACTTTCCAATTCTTTAATTATTTCCAAAAAATAATTTCACGTAATAATTCATTCCTCGGACTCGGGACCTCGGAATTTGATTCCGGGCACACACCCAAGTCTCATATTTTTCTACGGACCCTGCGCGACTGTCGAATCACGAGTCCGGGGCCATTTGCTCAAAACGTTGACCGGAGTCAAACTTAATCAATTAAAACATCAAAATTTATTATCCTTCTCACAAATTCACATTTAAACTTTCCGACTACGCGCCCGGACTGCGCACACAAGTCGAGGCAACCCCCAAGTGAGGTTTTCACGGCCTCAGAAGTACAGGGTGAGTAGGAATACTAGTGATGACCCCTTTGGGTCGTCACAGTTTAGGGGCATTTTGAACTTTTTCCGTTAAAAGTAATAGAAGATATCAAAGTGGGTATAGGTCATATGCACTTGAGTCATGCTCTCTTATCTAAAAGTTTAAACTATTGGAGGGAGATAACTTCATTTAATTATTTTAGAGTGCAACAAACCCTTTCTTGTTGGCTTGATTCTTTTTCTTGGGTTAATCACATGGAAATATTAGATCTTTCAGTGGTGCTGAGACATGAATCTAGGGAATCTAACTATTCAGCTACTATATTGTATTGTGTGTACCATATAATTTCGCAATTTAAATAGTTAAGGGGTGGCAATGTTATTTTTTTTATAAGGTAAAACTTTTATCAATAAGGTACCAAGATGGTACAATAAAGTTACAGAAAAACATCCCAAATTACAACATCAGCAAACTATTCTCCCCCTCCCAACACCTCTAGAAACTCCATAAATTGATTCAAATTTCCTAACTGGCACATCTACACCAAAAAAACAGATTATGAAGACATATATTCTTAATTCTAATAATGTTAGTTCTATGTCCTTCAAAGCAAGCCTTGTTTCTTTCCAGCCATAAGGTCCATAAAATGCATAATGGAATGGTTCTGCACATCTGTTTCAGTCTTCTAGGTACTCTTTGGGATTGCCAAGTTTCTAATAAGCCCCTCACAGTTTGAGGCATCACCCATGAAATACCACATATGTTAAAAAATAGATCCCAGCATTGCCTAGATACTCTGCAGTGCAGGAGTAGATGGTTCACTTATTTCGAAGAGTTTCAAAAGAAACCAAAAAATGGCTTATCAAAAGTAGTCTATTTATAAAAAAAATGAAAAAAGAACTTTCAAAAGTATATCCAATTGTATTATTTAGATTCAAAGAAATAGATGAATCAAATGAAATGAAAAAAGAAAAAGATTCTCTAATTAATAATCAGATAATTAACGAATCATTTAGTCAAATTGAATCTGGAAATATGCCAAATTTTTCACTGATAGAAAGCAAAATGAAGGATTTGAATGATAGAACAAGTACAATCAAAAAGCAAATAGAAAGAATTACAAAAGAGAAAACGAAAGTAACTCCAGAAACAAACATTAATCCTAATAAAACAAATAATATTAAAAAATTCGAATTGCCAAAAAATATTTTCCAAATATTAAAAAGAAGAAATACTCGATTAATATGGAAATTCCATTATTTTCTAAAACTATTCATTCAAAGATTATACATCGATCTTTTTTTATCTATCATTAATATTCCCACAATTAATACACAACTCTTTTTTGAATCAACAAACAAATTGATTGATAAATACATTTTCAATAATAAAATAAACCAAGAAAAAATCAATAATAAAAAAAATTTCACTTTATTTCGACTATAAAAAAGTCACTTTATAATATTAGTAAGAAAAATTCACATATTTTTTTGATATATCCTACTTGTCACAAGCATATGTATTTTACAAATTATCACAAACCCAAGTTATTAATTTGTCTAAATTAAGATCTGTTCTTCAATATAAAAAGCGTCTTTTTTCCTTAAGACAGCATGTAGGTTGCTGATCCAAGTGGTAGTATCAAGCCCTTTAGCTATTGTTCTTGAGAAATGACCTGGTCTGGCCCGTTCCTCGAATGAAGTTTTTACGGGATCCCTCAAATATAGAACTGTAATAAAAAAATAAAAGGATTTCAAATGACAAAAAAGAAATGAAAAAAGAACATTTACTATTAAAATTGAAAATGAAAATAAAAGAATATTAACAATATTTACAATCACTATTTAATAATATTAGTATTAGAATTGTGCTAAATCGAAATTCTATATCGTTATATTAATCCTTATGTTCTAGAATATTCTATATAATATTGAATAGTTAATAACTAAGATTCCAATTCCCATAGTTTAGTCAATTACTATGCATATAAGATTTCTGTCAGGATCCCGATTCATGGATCTCTCGGTTCGAGAAATAAAAATAAGAGGCTCGAACCATTTCTTCCGACTCTTTTTCAAATTCGATAAATATTGGTTGATCGTATATTTCATTATAGTTCTATGATTCATAGCATTTTTTCTTCTTACGGAGTTATTTCACAAAGACTTGCCAGGGTAAGGAAGAAGGGGGGAACAAGCACACTTGGAGAGCACAGTACAACAGAACTGTATGCTGCGTTCAGGAAGGATAAATTGCTCCCGAAAAGGAATTTATTGATTCTCTCCCAATTGGTTGGATCTTAGGTGCGATGATTTACTTCACGGGCGAGGTCTCTGGTTCAAGTCCAGGATGGCCTAGCTGCGCCAGGGAAAAGAATAGAAGAAGCATCTGACTACTTCATGCATGCTTCACTTGGCTCAGGGTAGGGCTCCGCTCTTGCAATTGGGTCGTTACGATTACGGGTTGGATGGAAAATATTCATATTAAATAAATATGAATAGAAGAACCCAGATTCCAAATGAACAAATTCAAACTTGAAAAAAATCTTCCTTATTCTTGAAGAATGAGGGGGATTGATCAAGAAAAATCTTTTGTTCTTCTTATATATAAGATCGTGATTGGATCCGTATA
Source organism: Nicotiana glauca (assembly GCA_026770625.1). Classification (NCBI taxonomy): domain Eukaryota; kingdom Viridiplantae; phylum Streptophyta; class Magnoliopsida; order Solanales; family Solanaceae; genus Nicotiana; species Nicotiana glauca. The sequence continues at coordinate 3,435 of MU688308.1, read as the reverse complement.
TATTTGGTAAAGAGAATAATCTTATCCTTTGAGAATAATAAAAAATGGACAGTGTTCCATTGGAACGTTAAGATATCTAATGAAACCGTCGCTAGAATTGAGATCTTATTCAAAGAGAAAGATCTCAAATATATGGAGTTTCTTTTTGTATATTATATGGATGATACGATCCGCAAGGACCATGATTGGGAATTATTCGATCGTCTTTCTCTGAGGAAGAGTCGAAATAGAATCAATTTTAATTCGGGACCGTTATTCGAAATCTTAGTGAAACAACTCTTCTTCACATAGGTAACACCTATTGCACAAGCTTAAACTCTTCTCTGCAAAGTCCAGAGTTAAAGAGGCTCCCAGACTGCTATATACCCAAAGCAAGCTACCTTGACTGGAGCTCTGATCTTCCAAGGCAAGTTGTTATGTCTGTGATTTGATTGTTCTATCAACCTGTCGTAAAAGTTTTTCATAGAGAAAGTTCTATCATTATCGGCAATCCAAATCAAAGAATCCACCTTGTTATGATCAACAACAACTTGTCCTACTAACTGCGTCACTTGGCAATAATCCTCAATTTCCCAATCATCCAAATTCCTCCTCAGAACTATCTGCCAACCTGTATCTGAGTAGAAATCCGAGATGGTGTACCATCCTTGTTAACAGAATAATTGTACAAATTAGGGAATCTAGATTTTAGACATGCATCCCATATCCATAAATCTGTCAAAAATTTGATTCTTTGTCCATTGCCAACTTCCAATTTAGTATACTCCAAAAATTCTTCCCATAGTCCGCTAGTGCACTTCCATAAACCACCTCTTGCCTTCATGTGTAGAGAGCAGGAGGTCTCCAGCCTTTCTTTATTTCCATAAATGGCATTAATCAAATTCTTCCTAACTTTATTATCTTCCCGAATGTATCTAGGGATGGAAACGGTGCGGTACGGTTGCGGGGCAAATCCGCAAAGATTTCAACCCGTCCCGCATAGATTTGCACCCGTATCTACCCGTCTCACACCCACTCCTGCATCCACCCGCACCGCATAAGTTTTTTTTTTTTAAAGTTTGTTTTAATTAATTTTATTGCTGGATTTTCAATTTCATTAACCAACTGAATTGATCAATTGGATTGGAGGATTTTGAAATTCATAATGGGAATGCCGAAAATGACAAAAACTTGAACGTTATATGATTCTGGTTGGCTGCTATTATTTATTTGTCTGATTTTTTAACTGACAAAAAGTTTTGTGCAACAAACTTTTCATTAGATGATTAAGTGATAAATGTTAATAATTTAATCAAAAAAATATTTGTCTAAACTATATTTTATATTTCGTTAAATGTCTACCTTTCTCTTTTATTCAAAATTTCTAACTTAATTAACATTTCACTAATTAAAAGGTGTACTTAAAAGAGAAGAAGTTATAAATGATTTAGTTTATTTTGATTAAGTATTAAATATTTAAACAGTTATTCTACTATTTTTGTCGCATACCTTGCTCATGAGTCATGTCTTACTGGGTAATACAATAGGCCAAATTCAGTAAACTTGTGCAAACCCGCAAAAACCCGCAACCGCTCCGCTCCGACATTAGCTTTTTAAAAAATTATTTCAACCTGCCCCGCAACTGCCCCTCACCGTGTAGCTTTAAACTCGCTCCGCCGCCTTAAACCCGCCCTGTCCCTGCACCGCCCCATTTGCCATCCCTAAATGTATCTCCAAAGCCATTTGAAAAGTAGGCTCTTATTATGCAATTTCAAATTCTTTACTCCGAGACCACCTCCTTTTTATCATTCAATACTGTGACGACCCAAAGGGGTCACCACTTGTTTCCTTACTCATTTTGTGCTTCTGAGGTCTTGAAAATCTCATTTGAAATTATCTCGATTTGCGTGTACAGTCTGGGCGGATAGCCGAAAAACTTAAATATGAATTCTGTGAGAAAAATGCTAAATTTTGATATTAAATTGAATAAATTTGACTTCGGTCAATATTTTGGATAAACGGACCCGGACCTATGATTTGACGGTCTCGGAGGGTCCGTAGGAAAATATGGGACTTGGGCGTATGCCCGGAATCGAATTTTGAGGTCCCAAGCCCGAGAAATAAATTTTTGTGTAAAATTATTTTCTGAAAATAATTAAGGAAATTGGAAATGAAATTTGATTAAAAGACTGTGGTATCGGGCTCGTATTTTGGTTTCGGCGGCCGGTACAAGTCTTATATATGGTTTAAGCGCTTTCCGTGAAGTTTGGTTGAAAACGGCCGTCGTTTGACGTGTTTCGGAATTAAAAATGAGAATTTGATGTTTTATGAAAATTTGGAAAAAATTATGAATTTTTGAGATTTAATTCGATGTATATGTTATTTTGGTGATTTGATCGCGCGGGTAAGTCCGTAGGATATTTTTGAGTTTGTGTGCATATCTGGTTTGGAGCCCCGAGGGCTCGGGTGAGTTTTGGATAGGCGTCGGATTGCATTTTTAAACTTTGAAAAATCTGGTGTGAACAGGTCTGCAGGCTTCGCATTGGTTCGCAAATGCGAAGGCTGGTTCGCAAATGCGAAACCAGCCCAGGCCTGCCTAGGATCTCAAATGCGAAGTTATTCATCGCAAATGCGAAGTTCAAGGCTCGCAAATGCGAGACCAAGTTCGCAAATGCGAAGGTCCCCTGTAAGGCCTGGCTTCACAAATGCGAACAAGAGTTCGCAATTCCCATAAATTGGCCGGGGTTCGCAATGCGATATTTGCAACCTGCATTTTTTTATACTTAGTCGATTTTAAGACATTTTCACCCCATTTTCAAAACACAACTCCTTTGGGCGATTTTTCAAGAACAAGTTTCATTCGAAATCATTTGTAAGTCGATTTTTACTCAATTCTTTCAATCATTAACATCATTAAACATATTTTCCACTTAAAATCAAGGATTTTCATGGGTGAAATTGAGGGTTTTGGGTAGAACCTAGGTTTTCTAAAAATGGGGATTTGAACCTCAATTTGAGGTCCGATTTCAAAACAAATTACATATTTAAGTTCGTGGGGGAATGGGTAACCAGGTTTTGGTTCGAACTTCGGGTTTTTGACCAAGTGAGCCCGGGGGCGATTTTGGAATTTTTGGGAAAAACTTGAAAAATTTATTTTTATGCATTCAAATTGATTCATTTAGTGTTTATTAAAGTAATTGAGTAATTTGTGGCTAGATTCGAGCGGATTGGAGGTGAAATCACGGGGTAAAGCTGTAGTTGAGACTTGAGTTGAGTTCAAAGCATCGAGGTAAGTGTTTGGTTTAACCCAAGCTTGAGGGAATAAGAGTTGTCTTATTTGCTACTTGCTAAGTGTCGAGTACGATGCATAGGCATGGTGACGAGTATCTATACATTGGTGTCTAGCATGACCGTGAGTCCTTAATTGCGAATAGCTGGGATTTTGTTATATCTTCC
>MU688302.1:2967-24800 GCA_026770625.1 Nicotiana glauca | reverse complement strand
AATCAATTAATGCGTAGTAACAATCAATACACTAGCCAATTCAACTCTTACCATACTTTCGTAAATGACAACGGAGCTCAATTTGTAATAAAAAGGGGGTTTTAGCCACACATACCTCAATAAGCTTTCCTTACTCTTTTAATATTTTCGGAACTCTTAGTACTTCGATCTATTGAGTAACAATTACAAATTAAATCGAGAATTAGAGACGAGACTGAAGTTCTAGCTTGGTTCGAGCATATCATCAAACACTAAAGGTGCATTGTGATCTTAGCCCCTTTTTGTGAGGAATTTCTATCATTTTATAACCCCAATTGCTTTCTTTTTAGTTTTCTACCTTCCAATATCCTAGGGTTTGACATGCATGTAGAGAATATCATTCTTATACTCTTGAATTACTTTTCTATGTATCTAAGTGTAGAAATAAGAGCTGAGATTATGAATCTTACCTCTTAGGAATGAAAATTTAGGTGTCTTCACTCGATTTTCTTCAACGTTTTAGCAAGGCTCAAGGAGAATTTGATGAGAGACACTTTCCACCTCTAAGACCCTCTCTCTCTCTCTCTAAAAGTCTTAGAAGATATGATTAAAATGAGCTATAATATCGAATATATCGATAGGGAGGTCGGGTTAAAAATTAGAAAATTAGGGCCCCGAGTCAAATATGCGATCGCATTTGCGATCGCAGAGTAAACATGCGGTCCGCATAATGGACCGCAAAATGCTCCCCAAAAACTAAACATTCTGACTCAGTTTGCGGTAAGAATACGGTCCGCATTCGTGTTCTACGGTCGCAAAGTGCACCGTAGAACTGACCCTCGCAAAATTCAAAGGAAAATATGCGACGACTATGCGGTCCGCATTTCGATTATGCGACCGCATTTCGACCGCATAACTGACTACAATTTTAACCAACATTCTGCCTCACTCTGCGGCAGATATCCGGTCTGTATTTCGATTATGCGACCGCATTCTGGACCGCATTTCTTGCATTTTTCTGGAAACTTATTCTTGACTTTTTAATGCATTATTCAATCCAAAAAAGTCCACGCCGCGGCGAGCTTGCTCGCCAAGTTCGCCGCGGAGCATATTTATTAATTGCTAACACGTACTCCTAACTTGGCACCATGGGATCCGGGTTTTCGAATAGGGATTTTACGGGGCCTTACATGACCACTCCCCTGTGATAGAACCATCTCAACTCTCCTGGCCACATTGGCTGCATCTTGAAAAGAAATCATGCTCCCAGTCTCCTTAGCCATCCGCAGTCGAATAGGCTGGACGAGTCCCTTAATTAGTCTCCTTATTCTCTCTCTCTCTCTCTCTCAATGGTAAGTATAAGAAGAGTATGATGGGCTAAGTCAATAAATCCGGTCTCGTACTGAGTAAAAGTTATAGAAATCTTATGGAGACGCTCAAAATGCCTCCGATAGTTCTGCCTCTGAGTGACAGGAAGAAACTTCTCTAGAAATAGCTGAGAAAACCAATCCCAAATCAAAGATGGTGACCCAGCTGGTCTAGCCAAACAATAATCTCTCCACCAAGTCTTGGTGGATCTAGACAAACGAAAAGCAGCAAAATCAACCTTATTGGTCTCCACTATCCCCATGTTCTGAAGAACCTCATGACAGCTGTCCAAATAATCCTAGGGATCCTCAGAAGATGTACCACCAAAAGTAGTAGTTAAAAGTTTGGTGAACCTGTCCAATCTCCACAAGGCATCAACAGACATAGCTGGCCCCTCTCTAGTTTGTGCCACGACACTAGGCTAAACTACCCCAACTGGCTGAGTTGCTGGAGGCTGAAACTCGGGAGCCATCTGCTCCGGGGTGCGAGTAGTCGGATTCTGGGCTCCTCCTCCAACCTGAGAGACTACTGGTGCTACAGGAAGTAAGCCTGCCTGGGCGACAGTCTCCATAAGGCCAACCAGACGGACCAGAGCATCCTGAAGTACCAGAGTGGCGATGAACCCCTTGGGACCTGAGCTGGTCCCACTAGAACTGACTAGGCTAGAACCTCATCGTCAAACTCAACCTGAGGCTCCGCCTCTGGTGCTACTGCTCGGGCTCTGGGCTGAGCCCTACCTCTACCTTGGGCCCTAGCACAATCTCAACCTCGACCTCTGCCCCTCACAGGAGCTGCTATTGGGAGCTCGGGCTGCTGGTTAGCTATTAAAGCGGTACGTGTTCTCACCTTCTATGAAAGAACATAGTGGAAGTTCAATTAGGATTGAGAAGTAAAGTCGCACGATAGGAAAGAATAGATGTGAAGTTTTTCCTAAATCTGTATCCTATAGGGAATTAATACAGATGTCTCCGTACCGATCCCTCCAACTCTACTAAGCTTGTCCATGAATTGTGAAACCTAAGCAACCTAGGGCTCTGATACCAACTTATCACGACCCGAATTTCCTACCCTTGAGAGTCATGACGGTGCCTACTACTGAAAGCTAGGCAAGCCAATTATTCCAATTATTTAACCCTTTTTATTTTTAATCCCTTAACAATTGTGAATAAACATTTTATACACAGCGGCAATAGTAAAGAGGAAGAATGAAATGTAATAATTTAATAATAATACCGGTAAAAATCCATGAACATAAGCTACCCAGAATTGGTGTCACAGTCTCACAGACTACTAGGAATATTACAAATAGAGGTCCGACAGATAAATACAAAGCAGTTTTTGGAATAAATAGAAGAAATAGTATGCAAAGATAGAAGGAGACGCCAAGGCCTACGGACGCCTGCAAGACTACCTCAGGTCTCCTGATGGACTAAAGGCAGCAACCTCACTATGGTCCAAAAGCTGCGGCACCGGGATCTGCACACAGTGCAGAGTGTAGTATCAGCACAACCGACCCCATGTGTTGGTAAGTGCCTAGCCTAATCTCGGCGAAGTAGTGACGATGCTAAGACCAGACTACCAAATAAACATGTGCAATTAAATCATATACAGGGAAAACTAAAGGCAGAAATTTACAGTTAAAGATAGGAGGGGGAAACATCAGGTAACAACAAAAAAACCAATAGAGGAATGTAAAGAAAGCCATAATTCAATTATCAACAACAATCAAGAACTCATTGACATGTGCGCGGCATCACCATTCGTGCTTTTACTCTCATCCTCACCATAAAAATCAATAGAATCGGCACGACATCACCCTTCATGCTTTACCTCGCATAATCATTGCACAGAACTACCATTCGTTCATTATCACTCATATCATGGCACGACATTATACATCACGCGGCACGGCATCACCCTTCGTGCTTATACCTCACAATATCGGCACGACATCACCCTTCGGGCATTAATATTCTCAAAATCATGTAAGACATCACCCTTCGTGCTTTACACTCTTCCTCACCCAAGCAACAATCACAAAGCATTTTGGGCGAGGGAATCAATAACATCACAATAAAATCTTGGCATGGGAATAGTAGAATAATAACAATATCTCGGCAAGGAAAACAATATTATGAATGATAATATCCCAGCACGGGAGATAATATCAAAAGTAGTAACATCCCGGCAATGGAGACAATAACATCAACCTCTTCTTTTTTCCACATTTACTTCACAACCCAATTCTTAACTTGAGCCAACGCTCTACAATGTTCAATTATCAAGTAATACTTCCACAATCCTTATTCAACAATAGAAATCATCATATAAAGCATGAACAATACGAAGCGGAGTCACATTAATCACAGTATAAGATTCATGGTCATGCTTGAAACTGACACATATATACTCGTCACCATGCCTATATGTCATACTCAAAAATTAACATGTAAAAAATAAGACACAACCCCTAATCATTCAAGCTAAGGTTAAACAAAACACTTACCACAATGCCACGAACACAATTCAAGACTCCACTACCGCTTTACCTCTTGTTTTCACTACCAATTCGCTTGTATCTAGCCACAATTTACTTAACCTTATCAATAAATTCTAAATGAATCAATTCTAATGCATGAAAATATATTTTCTAAAGTTTTCCCCAAAAAGTCAAAAATTGACCCCAGAGACACATGGCCAAAACCAGAGGTTCAAACTAAAACCCGATTACCCATTTACTCACGAAACTAAATATATAATTTGTTTTGAAATCGAACCTCAAATTGAGGTCAAAATATCAAAAATTTGAAAATCATAAGTTCTACCCAGAATCACCCAATTCCACAGTGAAAACCCTAGATTATAGGATGAAATCTTGTAAAAAGAAGTTAAGGAATGAAGGAAATGAATTAAAAATTACTTACTTGTGTTTTGGGAAAGAAAGAGTATTTTAAAAATCGCCTCTTATGTTTTTAGGGTTTTGAAAAGTAAAAAATGGCTGAAAAGTCTCGATATACCCCTCTTAGACCCTCACCGTGGACCGCATAAAATGGATAGCATCCGCGGGTCGCAAAATATCGAGCGCAATCGCGACGACTTGTCCTTGCTCACCACTGACCGCATAAATCCCACTGCGGTCGCGAAGACCCCACCGCGGTCACGAGGAATCACTGCGGACCGCGAAGTCTGGTTCAGAGACCTGCAACTTATCTGAACCTGGAACAGTTATGTTCTAAGTTTAAATTCACTCTGTGGCCTATCCAAAACTCACCCGGACCTTCAGGGCTCCAAACGAAACATGCACGCAAGTTCAAAAACATCGTACAGACTTCCTGGTGCGATCAAATCATCAAAATAGCATCAACAACCATAAATTAAACCTCAAATTCATATAATTACTCAAGAACATCAAAATTTCTATTTTCTCGACTATACGTCCAATTTATACCAAATGATCTCCGATTCTTACTAAACTTCACAGATTTAACTTAATTATTATATAAGACTTGTACCGGGCTCCGGAACCAAACTACGGGCCCGATACCATCAATTTCAAACCTCTTTTCTATTCCAAAACTCTTAAAATTTCAGTTAAACAATTTCTTTCATAAATTCATTTCTTGGGCTTGGGACCTCGGAATTCGATCCGGGGCATACCCCCAAATTCCATATTTTCCTACAGACGCTTAGGGACCGTCAAATCACGAATCTGGGTCCGTTTACCCAAAATATTGACCGAAGTAAACTTAAATTAAACTTTAAAGGCCAAATTAGCATTTTCATCAAATTTTCACATAAAAGCGATCCGGATATACGCTAGAATGCACGCAAATCGAGGTGAGGAAAAAAGAGCCTTCTAAGACCTCAGAACACAGAATTAACTTGTAAATCAAGTGATGACCTTTTGGGTCAATCACATTATTATATTTCAGAAAAACTTTTCTATCTACTAATAAATAGTGTTTTCTTGTGTGTGTTCCTATTAATTCATCATGCTATTTCATATAGCAATACTATATATGTTACTTTTTGAATATAAGAAAAAATCAAGCTACACCGGAGTTGTTACAGCTATGATTAGCCATTTTAGAATTACCCTTTTTTCTTTTCCTATTTTGCCTTATTTAGTGTATTATTGTTGTATTAAGACCTACCATATAGGCAGAAGGTTGCGAAATATTGAAATAATTTATTAATTATTAGAAATTACTAAGACACCAAATAAGAAAACTTGCATTTGTAGCACATTCGAATTATAAACTTATGTATTTGCATTATCAAACATCGTCACACATTTCTTCACCAGCTGCTTCTTCTTCAATTCAGCCTTTTAAAAGACCGGCTATGCCTACAAGCTGTGGTAGTGTTGAGTCCCTTCGGCAAAAGATTTCCAGAAGGTCATGCTCTTTACAAATTAATGAATTTAATATTTATATTTTATAAGGTCATGTAAATGTAATGATCGGGCCGATCATTTCGAGAGTTGTAACCTCATTCCCCCATTTTATTGCTTATTTTATACTTTATAGCTGTTATGTGAGTTGCCGGGGTAGGCGATTTTGGTCCTGAGAGAATTCGGGATGAATTGAGTCACTTAGTCTCACGGTTGAAAGCTTAAGTTAAAATGGTTGGCCAGATGTCGACTTATGTGTAAACGACTCCGGAATGGAGTTTTGATAATTCTGTTAGCTCTGTTGGGTGATTTCAGACTTAGAAGCGTGTCCGGATTATGATTTGGAGGTTCGCAGTGGAATTAGACTTGAAATGACCAAAAGTTGAATTTTTGGAAAGTTCGACCACGAGTGATTTTTGATATCGGGGTAGGATTCTGATTCCAGAAGCTGGAGTAGGCTTGTAATGTCATTTGTGAATTGTGTGCAAAATTTGAGGTCAATTGGACTAGATTTGATAGGTTTCGGCGTCATTTGTAGAAGTTAAATTTCTTAGATTTAATAGGCTTGAATTGGGGTGTGATTCGTGCTTTAGATATTGTTTAAGATAATTTGAGGGCTCAACTAAGTTCGTATCGTGTTTTTGTATTTGTTGGTGTCACATCTCTTTTTTTCTACCACCGAGAGGGGTATAAAAGAGTTTTTTTTTAATTTAAGTGACAATCGAAATAGGATTATTTTATTTAGAGATCAGAGTCGCCACTTGGGATAATTTATGGTGTCCCAAGTCACCGGTTCAAATCCCGAATCGAGGAAAGATTGACGCTGTTTTATAGTCCGCGAACACAGAAATCCGGGTAAGAAATTCTGTTAACCCGGGAGGTGTTAGGCATTTCCGGGTTCCATGATTTTAACACGGTCGCTCAACTATTATTATTGACCTATTTATCTGATTTTAAAATATTTTTTGAAGCCTATGTGCATTTATCCTTTTTAGAGTTGCTTTTAATAATTTGATTGTTATACTACAAATTTTTTGATTTCACGTTGCGAATCATGTTACGGAAATTATACCCACGACTCACAACGTGTTTAATTTATTAACAAGATTAAATTATGGCCGGTCACATAAATTTACCCCCCGAATTTTAGAAATTAAGCGTCACAACTACGTCACGGGAACCGTACCCATAGCTATGACAATTTATTTAATTAATGCGCCTAAAGCAAAGTACGATAGTTCAAAGCATTTTTCTGCATTAGTTAAGATAATTAATATGAGCGCCATATATTATGTGATTCAATTGTATGAATGACACAGCTTAGTTTTATTAAAGAAAAAGTATTCAACTAAAGCGAACTAAGGATGTTCATATTTAAAAACTAATTTGAAATTAAGTATCACAACTACTCCGTGGGAACCGTATCTGTAGTTGTGATATTTTAATTACGTGCCTAAAGCAAACTAAGGATATTCATTTAAACGAAGTAAAACTGATGGAAATATTCGAACTTGCTACTATTCTAATCCCAAATCACCATAACAGACTATCTTTCCATTACCACACATGGTATCTTCATACTTATTCAATCAAACCTTCCTCTAATTAGTTGTCAATGAAAACAAACAAGTCGAAACAAGATATCAACAATTGCAGTAAACCAACCAGAGGAACAAATCAATTTAGAAGTAAGAATCAATTCAATTCTTCATGTTCTAGTATTACAACAGAAAGAGGAAAGTGATATGACTCGAGAATATACGGATATTCCTTTGACATGAGAGTAATCAATGAACATAGAGGTCAAATGAAATTCTAATACAATAGCAATGACTAATTACAGTTCACATGATCAGTTGGTATAATTAACCCAGGCAATCGTTAGTCTAGCTACAAGTTTGTATATTTTCAATGTGGTAAGATCCGAACACGGCACCAGGAATAAAATGCTAAATGACAACTGTGTTCTGGACCAACAAATCAGAATTACAGCACATTGTTAACATTAGCATGGACTATATTCTAATAGTTGAAACCTCGAAAATTTCATGAATAATCACAAGACTTCCCCTTCGTCTTCTCAGAAGAAAACAAAACTGAACTTGGCTACATTTTCCAGAATTTCATGGTCAACTCAGTTTCACATAGAGGAAAGCCTTTCATGAAGAAGAAAAAAAAAATACCAAAAGACAAACAAAGAAAATCCTCCATCAACAGAACCTTTAGCACTAATTGCTCACATGAGAATGGATGATCACAGTTTGGTATTCCAACAGAAAAGAAGAAAAAATCCTGGTTGAGTCAAAGAAACTGCCATATCTATCAACAAACAGAATCAATCAGCGACGTAATTTGACATTAACGGAAGTAATTGAACGAGCTTAAACAGATATCTTCCGGACAAATCTCCATTTAACAAACGTAAACACTCATGAAAGTTACCAACAAAACACATAATGAATTCACACCTACACTAACAACAAGGAAGCAGTGAGTTGATCAATTAGAGACAGGATTAGCAGAAATACGATAGTCAGATTCCAGCCATATTATCTCGAGGAATCTCAAGAAAACCAAATATATTAAACTCGCATTTGAATTCTAAGTGTTTTTCACCTCATATCAACTACTTGCACATGATCACCATAAAACAGGCAAAGGATACCTAACCTCTTCCTAACGAGAGAAAGATCCATTGAAAACCCAGTAAATGATTCAGTCTTTCATGCCAAGTTCAAAACTGAACAAAATAGAATGGACTCGTGAATCTCACAAGAAACGGATTCGATAATTTTTTTTTTCAAGACAGGAACGAGAGTGCCAGGTTTTAAGTTTCAACAACAATATGAAAACTAATCAAACTTGATCCTTCACACCAAAACTAGTCAGATTTGAGCAAACAGAGGCAATCAAACAAGTTATACAACCAATGAAAAAAGAACAAAGGCGATCAAACAGATTATACAAACATCTGTGACAAGTCTGGAAGAATAAGAAATAGAGTAAGGTTTGAAGCGTAACCTCTTAATTGAATGTAATGAACTTATAAAAATGAAAAGGGAAATTAAGGCAGAAATGGGGATTTTTATTGAATCAAACCAAATTACAAGCAATTCGTACTAAATGGTTAACAGTACTCTAAATGATTCCTAAGCTTCATGATATTCCGCCATTAAACCTGAGGAGAAAAGAATTGGTTAGAGAAGAGGATAGAGAGGAAGAAAATGGAGGAAGAGAGAATTGAGAGGAGCTGAGAATTTTACCGGTCATAACTACCTTTGGCTGTTAGGCCCAAGTTAGTTATAAACCAACTGGCTTAAATTGTTGATATTGAATTTCCACCCTTCATTTTATCTTTTATTCCAGCTGTTCGATCAGCATGTGCAACTCACGTGTGTTCTTTATTATCAAAACCCTTCTCTTCCACTTTACTTTCCTAACTCATCATCTTCATAGTAGCCGACATATTACAATACCCCTCCGATGAAAAAATGACCTTGTCCTCAAGGTCAGAGGTTGGCCACAAAATCTGGAAATCGGCTTCTGATGTAGCCCCAATCTTTCCACGTTGCCTCCTCTTCACTTAAGTTCGCCCACTGAACCAGCACCTTGACCCCCACTCCATTGTTTATTTTCACTATTTTCCTTCGCAAAATGGCCACTGGTTCGACCTTGACACCCCCATCTGCATCACAAATTGGCGCTTGCTGTTGTGGATTGATGTGTGGACCCACCCTCTTCTTCAGCTGAGAAATGTGAAATACTGGGTGGATCTGAGAACCAGGAGGAAGCTCCAGCCGGTAAGCCACTGAACCTATTCTTTGTAGAACTTTATAGGGGCCATAGAATCGAGCACTAAGTTTAAGATTCTTTCGAACTGCAACTGAAGCTTGCCGATATGGTTGAAGCTTCAGATAAACCCAGTCCCCCATGCTCAGTACTCTATCAGATCTATTCCTGTCTGCGTAGAACTTCATCCTTGCTTGTGCTTGAGTAAGGTTGTCTTTTAAGTATTGTAGCATCTGTTGCCTCTGGGCTATACATGCACCCACTTGGGGCTGTGCTGGGTTAGGAAGGGATCCCAAAGGAATCTGTGGTGGGGCAAACCCATAAAATGCTTGGAAAGAAGTGGTTTTTAAGGAACTGTGGTAGTTAATGTTGTACCATCACTCCGCCAAGGGTAACCATTGAACCCACTTCTTTGGTTTGGAAAACACCATAGCTCTTAGATAAGACTCTATGCACCTGTTTAATCTTTCCGTTTGACCATCTGTCTGGGGGTGGTAAGAAGTGGACATATGTAATTTGACTCCCATAGACTTGAAAAGTCTTTGCCAAAATTGGCTAGTAAATACACTATCCCTGTCAGAAACAATAGTGTTAGGTAACCCATGTAGTCTGTAGATTTTTGCCAAGAATAAATCAGCCACATCTTGTGCTGTGAAGGGATGTTTGAGAGCTAAGAAATGGCCATACTTGGTCAGCCTATCAACCACTACTAGTATGACATTTTTATGGCCTGAAACTGGCAACCCTTCCACAAAATCCATAGCTATATCCTGCCATGGTAATTCAGGAATAGGCAGGGGTTGTATCAAGCCAGGGGTGTGTATATTCTCAGTCTTCACCCTTTGACAACTATCACATTCTGAAACCCATTTGTAAGCATCCTTCTTCATGTTAGTCTAGAAGAATATCATGCTCAACCTATTATAAGTCCCTTGCTGTCCAGAGTGCCTCCCCCAAGGGAGATTGGTGCATTGCTTCAAAGATCTTCATTCTCAGATCTGACCCTTTACCAATATAAATTCTTTGATTATATATAAGAATTCCTTGAGCTAGAGTAAAGTTAGAGTTGGTTTGGTTGTTGGCTATCAATTCTGTGATCAATTGGTGAACCTTCTGATCATGCTCGTAGCTTTGCTCCACCTCATTCATCCAAGTAGGTTCAGTAGAAGATAGGGCAAATAGTGTTGAATCCTCTCCTTGTCTCCTAGATAATGCATCAGCCGCTCTATTATTATCTCCCTTCTTATATTGCACTTCATAATCCAGGCCCAGTAGCTTGCTTAACCCCTTCCGCTGAAGTGCAGTAGTTACCCTTTGCTCTAGTAGATATTTCAGTCTATGGTGGTCTGTTCTTATAATAAAATGGCCCTCTTGTAAATAATGTCTCCATTTGTCTATAGCTGAGAGGACATCCATAAATTCTTTCTCATAGGTAGACAGTCCCATGTGTCTGGGAGCTAGTGCTTTACTGAAAAAAGCAATGGGCATGCCTTCTTGCATTAGGACTGCCCCATCCCTTTGGAGCATGCATCAGTTTCTACTATAAATGTCTTGCTAAAATCTGCCAATGCTAACACTGGTGCGCTAGACATGGCCGGTTTAAGGGCCTGAAATGATTGATCGGCCTCTGAACCCCATTGAAATGCATTTTTCTTCAGTAAATTGGTCAGTGGTCTGCTTATAATCCCATATGATCTAATGAATCTTCTGTAGTAACCACTCAGTCCAAGGAATCCCCTTAAGGCCTTAATAGTAGTAGGGGTAGGCCAAGTAGTCATGGCTTCAATTTTAGTAGCATCAGTAGCAACTCCTTCACCCGTTATAATATGACCCAGATACTCTACTTGTGACTGCCCAAAAGAACATTTTGACAATTTAGCAAATAGTTGTTCTTTCCTAAGAACCTCTAACACTTTACTTAGATGGATCACATGGTCCTCCATGGAAGGACTGTAGATGAGAATATCATCAAAGAATACCAACACAAATCTCCTGAGACAGTCTTCGAACACATGGTTCATTAATGATTGAAAAGTGGCAGGTGCATTAGTCAGCCCAAAGGGCATGACTTTGAACTCATAGTGCCCCAAGTGAGTTCTGAAAGCAGTTTTGTAGATGTCATCTTCCCCCGTCCTTATTTGATGATACCCTGCCCTTAAATCTATCTTAGAGTATATGCATGAACCACATAATTCATCTATTAATCATCAACTAGGGAAATAGGAAATTTATCTTTGATAGTCATGTTATTCAAAGCCCTATAGTCAATACAAAACCTCCAACTCCCATCCTTCTTCTTAACTAACAAAACAGGGGATGAAAAGGGGGAATGACTGGGTTGTATTATCCCATTACTGAGCATCTCATTAACTTGATTTTCAATTTCATTTTTTTGGAAGAAACTATATCTGTATAGTCTAATACTTACAGGATTTGAATCTATTTTCAGGAGAATCAAGTGATCATGAGACCTTTTTGAAGGTAGTGAAGTTGGCTCCAGAAAAACATCTGGGTATTGTTTCAGCACTTTATCAATCTCAGCAGGTAACACCTTTGCTCCTGTTGTTTCTTCAGCTGTTATAGTGAATAAATGTGACCAAATAGCTTGTCCTTTCCTAAGCAGTTGCTTCACCCCATTTGTGGACATGCTCTTCAGCTCTGATTGATTGTAAATCCCTCTAAGTTCTACTCTTTTTCCCTTATGAGTCACCTGCACCTTGTATTCTACAAAGTCCAAAAGAACTGGGTTATGCCCTTTCATCCAGTCACCTTCTAGTATCATATCATTGCCCCCCAATCTAGTAATCCTGACCATATCCTCAAATTCCACTCCTTGTATTTTCCATTTAAACTTGTGGCAAATATGTAAACTCATGAGGTAGTTGCCATTGGCCACTGTAACTCTCATGGGCACAGCCTCTGAAATAGTACACCCGGTTCTTTTTGCTGCCTCCATGTCTAGGAAGCTATGTGTGCTTCCTGAATCTAATAAAATGGTCAATGAATTCTTTTTTGACTCACCCCTTAGCTTGATAGTGTTGGGAACCTTAGTGCCAGATAGGGCATTCAAGCTGATTGCCTCATCTGCTATTCCTTCTTCTGGTACGCCCCTTAGTTCTTCTTGTTCAATTACCCTTTCTGTGTTCTCCTCATCCTCAGCAGAGATAGCATTTAGCTGCCTCTGTTTACATTGATGTCTAGGATGGTATTTTTCCCTACATTTGTAATACAATCCTTGAGCCCTTCTACTTTCAAACAATTTGTTGCTGGTGTAGTTGGAGCCACTATTCATACCCTTACTATTCTGGGTAGGGTACCCTGCAGATGGCCCTTTATTCCATTGAGTTTTCCCTCCCCTAGTCATAGCTACCAATAGATTCTCCTTATGTCTAGCTTTCTCTACTGCCTTATTTAGTGAGTATGGGTCTAACATTTTCATTGTATGTCTAATTTCTTCTCTCAAACCTTCAATGAAGAACTCTAAAAAAAATTCTTCAGGTATAGTAGGATTTCTAATTAACACCCAAGCTTTTAGCTCCTCAAACTTCTCCAAATACTCATCAACTGTCCCTGTTTGTTCTATCTTTTTAAATTCTCCAATTAGGTTAAGCTTACTGTTAGATGCACCATTAAACCTACTACAAATTTCAGCAGTGAAATCTGACCATCTAACTACTCCTTTACTTATGTGATAGGAGAAAAACCAGGATTCAGCCTTACCATTGAGATGCAACACTGCTTCTTCCAACTTTGCCTGAGGATCAGTGATGTTGTTGTGTTGAAAAAATCGCTCACACTTCCTCAACCAGGCACAAGGATCTACTCCTTCAAATTATGGGATGTCCACTCGAGATTGAGAAGAATGACCCAACTCCTATTGCCATTGAACTCCTTGCTCTCCCCCAGCCATCATCGATTTCTAACTCCAGCGTGTAGAGGACCTTCAATAGGAGCACTGTCCAGAATTCCATCTTGAGGAGGAAGAAGCTTTTCCACAAACAATTCTAATTTTTTTCCCAACTCTTCTAATCTGTTATCATTCATAGACATGTACTATTGAAATTGTGTTTCTAGTTTTTTGATGGATTCCTCTGCAACATTAGATCTCATCTCTGCTCCCGTCATTTGTAACTGGCCAGGATGTAGCTCTGATACCAATTGTAATGAACTTATAAAAAATGAAAAGGAAAATTAAGGCAGAAATGGGGATTTTTATTGAATCAAACCAAATTACAAGCAATTCGTACTAAATGGTTAACAGTACTCTAAATGATTCCTAAGCTTCATGATATTCCGCCATTAAACCTGAGGAGAAAAAAATTGGTTAGAGAAGAGGATAGAGAGGAAGAAAATGGAAGAAGAGAGAATTGAAAGGATATGAGAATTTTACCGGTCATAACTGCCTTTGGCTGTTAGGCCCAAGTTAGTTATAAACCAACTAGCCTAAATTGTTGATATTGAATCTCCACCCTTCATTTTATCTTTTATTCCAGCCGTTCGATCAGCACGTGCAGCTCACGTGTGTTCTTTATTATCAAAACCCTTCTCTTCCACTTTTCTTTACTAACTCATCATCTTCTTAGTAGCCGACATATTACATTGAAAAACAAAACTTCAACAGCTACAATGACTTAGAGAATGAGTACGAACAAAATTTGTAACAAAATCCACGCATCAACAGCATGAATCGAACAGCCCCATCAAATAGTTCTCTTTACTTTGAACTCAATCCAACCCCGATCTTTAAGAACCAGAGATTAAAAAAATACCAAAATATTTTGCGGTAATTTTATGATTTTCTTTGAAATGAAACTCAAAAAAAAAACTGACTATTTTTTGTTTTTTTGTTTTCTGAAGAAGGCAGACTAAAACTTGAAGAATCTCAAGAAATAACTTAAGAATCCAAGAAAATTTTTACTCTCTTAATTTTCTGCTTACCTCCCCAGATTCTTCTCTTTTTTCCAAAATTCGGATAAGGTCCTTTTGAAAACGATCACCTGATGAATGTGAGGCTCGTATTGAGAGAAATCGATCCAACGCCTATCACCCATCCAATGCTCGTCCTCCAAAACCTTCTGACCGAGTGATATAGCTCGAAATCGGGTGAGTGAGGGATGTAATTTTTTTGTGTTAGAAGCCGTTACACTATGTACCAAGAGGAGAGAAGGGGGAGCGCGTGGGGAAAGTTTAGGTGAAATCCTGGTTTGGACGAGAGAGACGGTGAATAGAGTGCAACACCATTTTTTTGTATTCTTAGGTTTAGAGTTTATTTGGGAAAAATTTTATATGGGGGTTTATATATGAGGGGTTTTGGGCGGGTCAACAGGGCGGGTTTTTAGGGGTGTTTTGGGCTAGGGTTAGTACTGGGGAGATTTGGGGATTTTTGGGGTAATTTGGGCTTGCAACATATTGGCCCAATTGGGTCGAAATTACACCCTTTTCAATTTTTTTCTTTTAAAAAAAAAACAATTAATTAATAATCGAAGTAAAATTTCTAAATTAATTTAAATTATAATATTAAGCTAATTAACTAACTATAATATTTATAAAATTAGTTGCTCCTAAATTAAAAGAAAAAATTACTAATCTAAAAATATAAAAGTGAACAAATTTTGTGATTTTTATTTTTTAATCCTAACTATTAGTTAATCCTAAATATATGGAAATAGAATCTAAATACAATGCATGGTATTTTTTATATTTTTGATAACTTTAATAAAAGTAAACACGCACAAAGAATGCAAATATTTAACTCAAATTCCTACAAAAATCCTAAAAACTAGCAAATAATTGGGAAGACTACATTTATTTAATTTGTAGGGGTATTTCACATATGAAAAAAATTACGTGCTCACACCTGCCCCTCTTTGCTCAGAAACACGAAGAGCTTTCGAGCAAAGATAAAGTGAGCGGATACAAGCGATTTTTGCCCGTTTGGATACTCCATGGGAAGCATTTTTGAAAGATCTGACCGAACCTTGCTTCTGTGGTTGCCTACATATACTTGTCTATAAAGGAATCAGGTCAGTGTAGTTTGAGAAGTTTTGGTAACTGGGACTACCGGGAAGGTGTGCTTTCACTGTTGCTGCTACTGATATTGCTCGCTGACCTCCTTAATAAATTGAGACAAAATAAAAAGAAGCTAGGCTAAACTATGATCTAGGAATTACAAGAATCATATCTACCATCTTCAAACTTGATCGTGCTGCATCTATAGTTCTATTGTGCATCTTGAATTGTCGACCTGTACTCTCAAGGCGAATTTCTATTGTTGCTAATGCGAATTGAATTGTGAGATAGGTTCCCTTGTTTTCCAGGTGGGTGCCTGATTGCCGACACTTGAATTGCATTCCCTTGTTCTCAAGGTGGGCGCCTGATTGCCAAAACTTGAACTGTATTCCCTTGTTCTCCAGGTGGGTGCCTTATTGCCAAAAACTTGAACAGTATTCCTTTGTTCTCCAGGTGGGTGCCTGATTGCCAAAACTTGAACTGTATTCTCTCGTTCTCCAGGCGGGCGCCTGATTGCTAAAAAGTTGAACTGTATTCCCTTATTCTCCAGGTGGGCGCCTGATTGCCAAAACTCAAACTGTACTCCCTTGTTCTCTAGGTGGGTGCCTGATTGCCAAAACTCGAACTGTATTCCCTTGTTCTCCAGGTGGGCGCCTAATTTCCAAAACTTGAAATGTATTTCCTTGTTCTCCAGGTGGGCACCTGACTGCCAAAACTTGAATTGTATTCCTTTGTTCTCCAAGTGGGCACCTGATTGCCAAAACTTGAACTGTATTCCCTTGTTCTCCAGATGGGTGCCTGATTGCTGAAACTTGAACTGTATTTCCTTGTTCTCCAGGTGGGCACCTGATTGCCAAAACATGAACTGTATTTCCTTGTTCTCCAGGTGGGCACCTAATTGCAAAAACTTAAACTGTATTCCCTTATTTTCCAGGTGGGCGCCTGATTACCAAAAACTTGAACTGTGTCTCTCGAGTTGGGCGCCTGATTGCGAAAACTTGAACTGTATTCTCTTGTTCTCTAGGTGGGCGCTTGATTACCAAAACTTGAATTGTATTCCATTGTTCTCCAGGTGCGCGCCTGATTTCCAAAACTTGAAATGTATTCCCTTGTTCTCTGGGTGGGTGCCTGATTGCCAAAACTTGAACTGTATTCCCTTATTCTCTAGGTGGGTGCCTGATTGCCAAAACTTGAACTGTATTCCCTTGTTCTCCAGGTGGGCGCCTGATTTCCAAAACTTGAGTTGTATTCCCTTGTTCTACAGGTGGATGCCTGATTACAACAAAATAGAGTAAACAAAGAAACCTTTCTTCCTTAGTTTGGTATCTGGGCACATCTGCGAGTGTTAATTGAATCATGTTACCCAATATCTCTAATAATTGAAAAGCTAGATCCCATTATCCAGGAGGTCCTGAAAATTAAAATTAAATTTCATCTAAAGAGTGAAAACTTCATAGCTAAATTCAACTTCCTAAAAGTGAAACTTATGCTAAATCTCATTATCTAATGGAGGTCTTAAAACTAAGTCCCATTATCTAGGAGGTTCCTCATAACTTTAAATTAAATCACATTATCCAAGGGGTCCTGAGAATTTACGGTTGAACCTGGTACATGCTTTCCTCACGGAGGGTTACTCTGGAACAAATGAAATTTTTTGCCCCTGTTTCAATCAAAGAAAACTTTATCAATTTGAAAATGTGGTGGTTAGTTTGCGGCATTCTTGCTGAAGGTAGCCTTTCCACTGCCATGCTTTGTTCTAACTGGCTGTTTTAAACTGGTCAAGAATATTTTGACTTTCTGACTGAATCTCACCCACAGGACCCTGAATTACCCGTGTGACCTGACCTCAACCCGTTGTTTTACCTTTCTGTACTTCCTCTGTATTTTCCACAAAATTCACAAACCACTCGACCACTTGAACTTTCACTATCACCTTATTTTCAATTATTGCATCGTGCTATTTCATGTATGTTTTGGCCGCACATTGCTTTGTGCAATTTTGAAGTTGGTAGTAAGCTTTAAATCCTTTCTTACTTGCTTAAACAAGGATGACAATGTAAAAGCCTTAGAGAAATAAACCCAAAAGAAATGAAATGTAATGACTTCGAAAGTTAGGAATGAAGAAGAAAATCCAAAACAAGATGACTGTTTGAGGGAGAAAAGCAAAGTAGACTTATCTGAGTGAAGAAGCTCGCACCAATGATCATGACATGCATTTCGGATTAATCAGCCTAGCCTATTCAACCAATCACCTGTAAGTTGTCAAACTTTATGCCCCAGGATTTCCATATTCCAATCTCTTTGCAAAGTCACCGACCTTGTTCGGCTTGAGGCGCCCTGAAGGGTTTTCACCAACAAACCTCTCTCATTTATTCATCTCTCAACTCATTGTCACCTTATGGTGCATGTGAAGGTTTTTACCGATAAGACTCTTTCATTTTGATTTCTCTCAACTTTCCATCACCCTACGGTGCCCGTAAAGGTTTTAACCAATAGGACTCTCTCATTCCCTCATTTTCATTGTGCAGAACGGAGTATTTCCCCTGATGAGAATCGTACCTCTATCTCGCTTGACTTGGCATTCTCAAATATTGGTCAAAAGGTCTTTCTTTGGACTGCAATGTGGGTTTTTGGATGGGGTTTAGAAAGAAAGGATATCATAAAGGCTCAAAACAACTTGGATCGGTTCAAAATTACAATTTTTGGAATCAGATCTTTTAAAAAACTGTCACACCTCCTTTTTCCTACTACACCCCTGGAGGAGTATAATAAAGGGAGTTTTTCCAATTAAAGGACAATCGAAACGGGATTCATTTTATTAAGAATCAGAGTCACCACTTGGGAGATTTATGGTGTCCCAAGTTACCAGTTTGAATCCCGAATCGAGGAAAAGGTTTGACTTTGTTTAACAGTCCGCGAACCAGAAATCTGAATAAGGAATTCTGTTAACCCGAGAGAAGGTGTTAGGCATTCCCGAGTTCCGTGGCTCTAGCACGGTCACTCAACTGTTATATCCGGCTTAATTATCTGATTTTAATACATGCTTTAACTTATGTGCTTTTTAACTTTAAACCGCTTTTATTATTATTTTTCAAAGAGAATTGCAACGTCGTTAAAATGCATCTCGAACCACGTCACATAAATGCACCCGTGGTCTTTGACACATTTCAACTTCGTTGGTATTTGGATTTGGGTCACATAAATGTGCACCCGAGTTTAAGAAGGTAATATTATTAAACGCCGGGCCTAAAGCAACTAGCGTATTATTAACATTGCGGGAGGCCATGAAATTCACTAAATGGCATGTCCCGAGGTCTAGATATTTAATGAACATTTAAAGAGGGCCACGCGATTTGTGATTTTATTTGGCGTGGCACACCTCATTTGTTTTAAAAGGATATCCTAAAAGGACTATGGTTTTCTATTAAGCCTTGTCTCCACAAGGCCTATTTAATCGGCTACTTGCCTAATGCAAATCAAATAATAGTCTTGAACTAAGTTCAAGCCATTGGGATCCAAGATAAACCTAAAGAAGAGGAATCCCAGTCCAACTTTACAAAACTGGCCAGTCATGGGCCTTCGCCCAGGCCCAAACGAGAAGTGAATTAGAATCGGACCTGGGCTGTGCATCAGTAGAGCTAAAACCCAACTTAATTGAAAATGGGCTGTTGAGACCTGATCCTTCAATGGATCCAAACCAAACGGAACCTCAATTCGATTATAAACCTACTGACATTACTTCCAACTGCTAAGTGTATTCAATAACTTTTGTAATAAATAAAAACAATGCACATCTATTTAGAACAACATGCTACTGAATATTTGATTCCACCTAACACTCAAAGAATTCAAGTAATTAATACGAAACAATTAACATCTACATTGAGGCCTTAAACTCAAACGCATATCTTCCGATTTTAAAACTAAATTACTGAAGTTAACACTAAAACATTTGTCAAGCCTGGATTGTGCATGGATATTAGCCTACATACTGATTTTCAAACTCAATTCCCAGTTCATGTCACTTTCAATAAAAATATCATAAGAAATCAAACTACACTATACTAAGGCTACTGTTTTAAAATGAATAAACTCAAACTCAAAGTTTAACAGTCCAATGCAGTCCAAAGTTATTTACACTGAGGACATTAACCAAATTAAGGAAGCTATTTCGAAATATAAAGCATTAAACACCAAAGTCTATAACAAAATTATACGGCAGGTTTCATTTCATCTTTAAAATTGATATCTACATTGCATTGGAAGTGTACCTAGGATTTGAATCACAATAAGAAAGAAGAGAAGTCAGCAGCAGCAGATGACAGACAGCCCAGCAAATGACACCAATAGACTAGGAAAATAACTTCAAAATTCAATAGCAAATAGCTTGAATGACTAAATTGAAACTCAGAAATTAACCAGGAGCCTTTGAACCTCAGCTACTGACTTCTCAGAACAACAACTCTCAGTCCCTCTATATTTCTATACGTGTGTTCTTTCTTCAACTTTTAGCTTCACAGGATTTTTTTTTCTTTCTCAAGTGTATAGCTAAGTGTATGGCAGGATGTCTATCAGAATACTCAATGCCCTCGTTTGTATTCTTAAACTTCAACCTCCTTTCTCACTCAATGTCTTTTTAACTCTTTCTCTCTCAAAATCTCTCAATCTGTGTCTTTTTTTTTTCTATCTTGCTCTCAGTCTGTTTTTTAACCCCCTAACCTCAATCTCCCAATGTATGTCTATCTCCAATGCAGACTCTCCTCCCTGGCTTCTATATGTCTTAAGGTCTTCCTTTTTATATCCCTTCATTTCTCCTTTACAGGTATTTTTTAATCTTTTTCCCATTCCCTGTTCTTTTTCAGGCTGTTTACCTCTTTTCACATGTATCCCTCCACCTTTTGTCATTAACCCATGATGCTTATTTTCCACGTAGTCCCCTTTGCACATGCCTTCCCATAACCCATTTTTATTATTACTCCCATTACTGATCGTTATTTTATTAATTAAACCATTAGTTTAGTGGTGCATTGACACTCGGTGTTGGCCGACCACTCAATTTTCAAAGCTCTTTGGTTCCATTTCCCCAAACTAACCCCTAAGACCCTTATTATTTAACCTTTAACCCCATATGAGTTATGGGTCGAAGCTGAAACAATGCCCTAATGCAATTTGTACGGGCTGTTCTTTGTCAATTGACTCAAATGCAGCCCAACTCCAAACGATACAGTTAGTTACTAATTGGAAAAATCCGAAATGGTCTAACAAATCAACAAGCTAAATGACTAAATAATTAATAGACTGAGTTTAACGAATCAAGACTAATTACCAAACCAAAACAAACTAACATGAAGGGAAATCAATCCGAAAAAAAAATAAAAATAATAAAGGTGTAGAGAAAAATGAGATGAAGCAGAAAAAATAGAAAAAAGAAAAGAAATAAAGCTAAATAAAATCAAAGGAAGAAACAGGGAATACCTAAAAATGGAAGGTAGGTGATTGGCTTGAACAAAATCCTCAGCATCCTTCGATTTTGGTCGAAATAGGTTTTAATCATGTGTTCTCAGATGAAAACACATGACAAAAACCTATTCCGACTTCAAATCTTTAAAACAGACCATCAATTTTAAGTTTTTGGAAAACTTAGGGTTCAACTGTTGATCTAATATTCGAGGGATTTGGGTAGGTTTCGAAGGAAAATGGTTGGTGATTGGGGATGAGGAAGTGAAGACGAGGCTAGGGTGTTAACTTGGGAAGGTTTGGAGGTGGCGCCACCACCAGGGGATCTTGTGGTGGCGCTAGAGTTCCTAGCTTTAAACTGATATTCAAGAAACTAGACTGGGATTCGAAGAAAGATAAGGGCGAATCGGGGACGGGGAGGTCAAGGTGAATCGATGGTGTAAAACTGGAGGTGTTTGGACGCCGGCCGCTGCCGTAGGTGATTTTCGGCACGGTTACGGCCAGCGGCGTTACGATTGTCTCTAAAGAGATAAAGGAGATGAGTGAGAGGGGGTGTGGGTTTTGGGTAATTAAATGGGGTGATTGATCGTGAGCCGTTGGATTGAATGGAATCAACGGCTCTGATCAAAAGGCTTCGAAACGATGTCGTTTAGGTTGGGATGGACTTGGATCGGGCAAGGGAGACGGGTTTGGGCTGGTTTTGGTTGGGCTTACACGGGTTTTGCATTGGACCTGGGGGTTTTCTTGAACAAATTGGCCCAACCAGATTTTCTTTAATTATTTTCCTTTCCTTTTAATTTCTAAAAATTCTAATAAAATAAACCTAGATTAATTCTTG